>VZTO01019118.1:2987-50561 GCA_013400615.1 Syrrhaptes paradoxus | reverse complement strand
TTGTTTGATTCATCACATGCACAGCTAGCAACTGCAATTATCTGATTAATACACTTTCATAAATGACAGCAACATTATAGACATTGGCACTTTTTGCTGATATTCCCTCAGACGTCCTGAAAACCAGCTGCCTTTATAAAAGACATCAAGACAGCCAGTGTATTCAACTTCAAACATGTCCTGATAGCCTCTCTTAGGTATAAATCTTCCTGAAATCTAAGATTATTGTATTTTTCTCTCTAAATTCTAATAAAGCTCTTTATGAAATGTCAAGCTTCATTACTTCTTGAAAGTCTAGGCTGTTAACTTCTCCTTACAAAGCAATGTAATATTTTGCATGCTAGAATGTATACAAAAATCTGGTTTTTTACTTGTTAAAAATTTCTATCTTTGTTATAAATTTCTCAGATAATTAAAATTAGAAAATAGAAACTAAGAAATTATATCTTAAGTATTCAAAGTTTATTGTGTGGTATCTTTATAAAATAAACCTTATGTGATTATGTTTTTATGAGATAAACTTTATGTAATGAAGTTTTTTGCATGTATGCATGAAAAAAGCCCACTAAATTCACTGACTAATTTCAAATTACAAAAAGTCAGAAGTCTAAAAGTGCTATTTATATATATTCCATGTCAGTGAAAGTTGAGTTCTGATGCTTCTAATAACTGAAAAGCTTTACCATTATCTCTCCTTTTCTAATGCAGTGGAGAACTCATGAAGGATTGTGGCTTTCATGTGACTAAAATTAGGCATGTTATCTTAAATATCAAAAAATTAGTCTATGATAAGGAAGTCACAATACCCTAATATGCAAATACTGCTGGCAGACTTTCAGCTCTCAGTGACACAAGATGTTATCTACCCCATGATTCTCTATCTTATATTGCTTAATTCCAAGCAAAAAGGGTGGGAAGAAAAAGCTATTTCATAAATACACCTTACCAAAATGTAAAAAAAAAAAAAAAAGAAAAAAAGACAACTAACTCAGAGACGTGAGAGAGAAAAATTTGTATTATTTACAACCAAGAACGGGTTTTGTATTATGAACCATAAATATTTACACTGCCGATTTACATCATACAGCTGATCTAGTCTTCCTAATGACTTTTACATCAGTTCTGAAAAAGAAAAAAAAAAAATAGGCATTTCTGGATTGTGAATCAACACTTGGCAGACATTTCATATGTTATGTGAAATGAGTCCTGAAAGTTTTTGTTTCTTCCCAGTGGCAAGATAAGATATTCAGGTGTATTGTGAATATATAGATTGGACTCCTGAATCTTTGTCTATCCCAGGTAAAACAGTCAAACCAGTTTCTGGCAAACGCCTTTCTTCTCACGCTTAACATAGAGCTGGAAATTGCAGGACCATCTCAAAAGGATGACTAAATTTTTTTTGTGGAAGTTACACTGTGAAGGATTTAACTTCTGCCTCAGTCCTCATCAAGTCATGTCTTTAATCCTTTGACTACATTAGCTAAGAATGAAGACACTGTATTGTAAGTTTTGACCCAGAGTGGAAAGGAGGGAGGAAGGAATAAGCAAGTCTTTTGTTTGAGATTCATTTTTCAATTGGGCTATGTATGAGTCGGAGGAAATTGCTTATGAAATCTAAGCATGCCTTTTTCCACAAAAAAGAATGTCTACAATACAAGAACTGCTTTTGCTAACATCTGTCATGCATGTGGCAGACGAAGATAACCGAGTATGCAATGGCAAAGGATTAGGATGTTTTTTAAGAAGGAATTGAAAATGGCTTGGAATGACATGACGTATAACATAAACATGAATGAGAAAAAACCTCATGTATTTTGAAGACTTAAGCCTCCACTAATGGGGAATTCTAAAAGATAATATAAAACAAGGACAAGCATTGAAGATTTTACAAATAATACCTTTCCCAAATAATGTGCCAGTTACAGCAAGGACAGTTTAGACTTCTATATTTTGCCAAGACAAATTAATCCTAGCAGTAACTATGAATGCATTATCTAATTAAAGAGACTAGAACAGAATTTGACTGTCAGGCAGACGCTTTCAGTTCCTGGGTGACTTCAGCAATGTCTGTGTGTAAAGAACTAAGCTCTCAGGATGAAGTTCACAGATTGTATGGCCGGTGAAAGGCCTCCCCTCCACACAAAATCCAAAATCTCCTTTTATTCATGGTAGATAAAGGATTGTAGATGAATTTCTGTATAATTTTTTTTGTACCGTGACTGTAGATCCTAGAAAGGAGCTGTTGGTAATGAGCATTAGGAGAAAAAAAACCCAGACCACTGGAAGGAGCAATCACTAACATGCATGTCTAGTAGCTGAGTGAACATGATTATTGTCATATGTTGTTACAATATTTTTGTGGCAACTTAATTTGAAGCATTCATATTGACACTTTGGACAGTAGCGAGGAAATTGCTACACCTAGGATTAACCTAGTAAGGAAAAGGGGATATTTTTAGCATTTTTTTGCATTTCTGTCACTACAGAGCCTTATTCCAGGACGATATAAAAGGACTGGCACTGGTTGAGAAGGTGGCTTTTACTGTACCTAGAGATGTAATGAAAAAAAAAAAAAAAGAGTTACAGTTAATTTACTTAAAGTAATGCTACACTGGATTTGATACACTATTAAAACTTGTGAGAAATGACAAGGAAGTGAGAGAAATGCTATGTTTGATCTAAATTCAGGCAGATTTGGACAAAATCTTACACAAATTTTAGAGAAGAAAATTCAGGCATATAAAGGCTTGAGATTAAAGAAAACCTATATTTTTTGAAACATTCCTTAAGGCCCCATTTGCCTAAGTTAGGCCATCCTTAAATTTATTTTTTTTTTTAAATCTCAAAGACATAGTAATAAATGTAACACATAAATTATAATTCATTTACTAGGAAAAAGCCACAATAGATTTTGAACAGAATACCATTTAAAAACAGAGGGAGATTTGCCACTATACTAATTTTTTTAGAAATTTGCTAAATATTGCCCATTGCAGATGTCATATTCTTCCACATACTGTAACAGACACCTCGATTTGGTCTTCCGTACTCAGCCACTAAGCTAGTATGAGCTCCTTTCACCCCATCCCTCAAAAAAGAAGGGTCGTATCAGATCAATGCTGAAAATTAAAAGAGGAAAAAAATAATTGCTTCTGAATATAAAGGTGAGAAAACCGATGTAGCCCACTACCATTGTTGTCAGCTGGGATTACATGTGAAGGCGTAAGACACAACATAATTTTGGTTTATTGAACAGAAAAACTTGTTAAAACTATCTTTTCATATATACTGTATTTAATGTCTGAGAGAAAAGGAAAGGGAAATATTAAGCAAGAATTCTTAACATTAAAAATAAACAGATTTTCAGCCTGTTTACATGAATTACCTAATTGGAACTGTTTTGCTTCAGATCTGCAACTTTATATATACAACAACCACTGAAGTTAACAGGAAGTATTTTTCACCCAATAGACACTTAAAGAATTTAGGTAAATAGAGGGATGTCTGCAGCAGAGGTGTATGCTCAGTCATCTCATGGCAAAGTCTGGTCAATATGAAGCACTGAAGCCACGTCTTTTAAGTGTCTTGGCTTAGCCAGAGTGAACACCTGGTAAGGCTACAACTATTATTCATAAATATTTATTTTTGAACAAATAATTTGCAAAATCTAAAATTACGAGGAGAAATTACAAAAGGAAAACACATTAAAATCTCATTTTAAAAAAAACCCTTGTATCAGATTATACGGCTATGGCCTTAATTCTATGTGTCCTGAAGGAAGAAGTTCTTATTCACAGGACCAGAGGTATTCAACAGATTTTAGATTACAGACAGAAAATTATTGCAGATTCCAGTAGTGCCTTAGAAGAATGCAAAGATGTTGTGTTCAGTTCCCTCAAATGAGAATAAGGAGAACAAAACTTTACAAAAAAATCTAACTGTAGGTAATGATTTTAACCTCCCAGTGTTAGGTTCATAGCCAATATGATTAAAAAACACTCTGAAGAATTATTCATTGCAAAGAAATTCAGTTTCTAATCTGAATTGCCCACTGGAAAAGCCTCTCCCTCTTTCAATTCCTACAAAGGAAGGTAGGAAAGATAATATTTACACTAAATTGCCCGTCTTTGTGAATCCAGATTTAATGTGTGTCATAGTACTTGCTAGACAGGCTTTGGCAAAACAGGCACAGTAAATCAAAACCATTAAGTCCTTCAGAAACAAAATAAAACAAAAACCTTCTAGCACTTGATAGTAGAAGAAAAATCCACATTCAGTATGAAACACACTGACCATGTTTTTCTTTGATTTTGTTTTTTATAGCTTTGGTTTGAAACAGGATGTTTACATTCCACATGAGAATTTCTGTGAGAAAACATCAATGTAACAATAATACTTTAAAGTATTATTTGCACTTCAATTTTTATCCTAGACTATTTTTTTTGAAAACATAGTTCCATCATGGGTTTTTATTCTGGAAAAATGAAACAAACCTTTTAATAATCTTATTTAATTCATTCTTTTCCTTGAGTCTTGTTTGGAAGCTATGGGTATGTATCTTTACCAAAGCACTAGATAAAAGTAATCCTCCTTTCACTCTGAAGAGGACTCTTAAGAATCCTTGCATTATAGCAATGGCCCATAGGAATGACATGAGTATAAAATCTTGCAAACAGGAGAAACTTCAAGAGACAGATTCTCTCTCTCAGTGGGGACTGTGGGTGACCACAGGTGGCAGACATGAGTTTGCTGTGTACAATGACAGAAGAAAGGTCAATGCAATTCAGCAAAGGTAACAAGTCACGGAGAAGATGAATAGAATTGATATTCTCTACAGCTCGTGTGTTATCATATCCAAACATGCCATTCTATTCCATGTACCTCGACATTTGAAAAGTTGTTGATACAAAGGCCTGAGACTATAATTTGTGTTGTAAAACTGAATATTTGAAGTAAAAAAGGTAAGTAAAAAGACATAGGTGGGTGAAAGAAGTAATTATTTACTGATAATTTCCTACACATATCTGAAGAAGGAAAATGGGTGTTGGGATTAACTCCTTGTTGTTCTATTGCAGCTAGGAAACATATTAATGCTTTTAGTAATCTCTAGTATATCATTCCATCTCATTTTAAATAATGAAAACAGGGAGGAAAAGATATGGTAATGCGGTTGGTTAACCCCAGTGGGCAGCTAAGCCCCACCCAGCCACTTGCTGACTCCCCCATGGCGGGATGAGGGAGAGAACTGGAAGGGCAAACGTGACAAAAACTCATAGGTTGGGACAAAGACAGTTTAATAGGTAAAGCAAAGCTGTGCACACAAACGAAGCAAAATATGGAATTTGTTCAGTACTTCCCATCAGCAGGCAGGTGGTCAGCCATCTCCAGGAAAGCAGGGCTTCGTCACATGTAATGGTTACTTGGGAATACAAATGCCGTAACTCCAAATGTCCCCTCCTTCCTCCTTCTTCCCTACAGCTTTTATTGCTGAGCATGTCTCCATATGGTGTGGGATACCCCTTTCGGCAGCTGGGGTCAGCTCTCCTGGCTATGTCCCCTCCCAGCTTCTTGCACCCCCTCCAGCCTACTTGCCAGCAGGGCAGCGTGAGAAACAGAAAAAGCCTTGATGCTGTGCAAGCACTGCTTAGCAATAACTAAAACACTGGTATCCTCTCAACACTGTTTTGCTCACAAATCCAAAACACTACACCATATGAGGTCCTGTGAAGAATATTACTTCCATCCAAGCCAGAACCAATACAGATAAAAAACAATGTAAAATTTGTTTTGGGTAACAGGGAAGTTAATTTAATGAGAGGGAAGTTAAGTGGACTTGCTTGAAAAAAGAAACTTGAGTTGGACCAAGAAGTCCAGAGAACAGCACTTTTCAACTAAATCCCAGTTAGCAAAGCTGAATTATTCTCTTGGGATTATTTGCAATCTGTACTGTACTATGTTGGTTGATACACAGCCTCTCCATCCAGCTGTCGGAAACAGGTTTTTTATTTTTTGGAAGTCTAGCTGACTCAGCTGGCACAGGCTGTGTTACAAGCTTGAAGAAACAAGCTGCCGAGTCCTCTCAGGGACTACTTGCAATGAGTTGTGCGCTGGATTCCTGCCTAGTAAGTAGAAAGAATAACCAGATAGCCAATTTCCCATCTAACCACAGTTTATCTAAAATAGGCTGGAGAGAAAATAACCATGTGTTGTTATGGTGACATAATAGAGGTCAAAACAGATCTCCTGCACTTATAACTGCAAAGGATTATTTTTCCAACATGTCACAGTGTCCAACAATTATAAATTTGCCCTTTAAAGTTGGTCTGCGAGGATATGGTATCTCTTCGCAGCCCTGCTACCAAATTCAAGTCATAGAGTTTTGAGAAAATATCAGCGATTAATAACAGGTAGTCAGAGAGATATTATATGTATATATTACAAAAGAGATTGTGTTTATACAAATACATTTTTATTACTGGTATGTAACTTGAATTTCTAGGGATTATAAGAAATCTACAAACCCCAAACAGAAAGTATATGTATGACCGAGAATGTTTTAAGGCTAAATTAAAACTTGTTTAAGAAAAAGATCAGTAAGACATTATGTCTTTTTTTAAAAACTCAGTCTGCAACCAAAGAAAAATATACCCAGGTAGATGCTGCATAGATGAACAGGTTGTCTAAGTTGTCCAGGCTATTTAAGAAAACATATAACAAAAGGTAGGTGACATAACTGGTTCTGAAATTAAAGAAAAGGGAAATCTTTTTGTGGAAAAATCAATTAACTTTGTAAAGGGATCCCAGTTTTATCGTGTAGACAATAATTAAAGTTGAGCATAACTAGTAGCCCCTAGTTTGGGTACATAATGCCGTAGTAATTCGNTTAAAGTTGAGCATAACTAGTAGCATGGGTAGATTTGCCCCTAGTTTGGGTACGTAATGCTGTAGTAAATCACAGTGAGTTCCACAGGTGCTCTTTTCTAAAGAAACAGCTATGCCAAATTGATCACTGATAGCCTTTATTTTATAGTTTCACTAAGGGCAAGTCACGCCTGAAAAGATTTGGTGGCCTTCTACAACAAGGTTACAGCATTAGTGGATAAGGGAAGAGCAACTGACGTCAGCTATCTGGACTTGGGCAAAGCATCTGACACTGTCCCACAAGACATTCTTGTCTCTAAATTCCAGAGACACTGATTTTACAGTTGGACCACATGGTGGATAAGGAATTGGCTGGGTGGTCACACTCAAAGAGTGGTGGTCAATGGCTCAATGACCAAGTGGAGACCGGTGAAGAGAGGCTTGATAGGTGGACCAGTGCAAACCTCATGAAGTTCAACAGCACCGAGTGCAAGGTCCTGCACCTGGGTTGGGACAACCCCTAGCAGAAATACAGGCTGGGCGGAGAATGGATAGAGAGCAGCCCTGAAGAGAAGGACTTGGTGGTGTTGGTTGATGAGAAGCTCAACACGAGCCAGCAATGTGCACCTGCAGCCCAGAAAGCCAACTGTGTCCTGGGCTGCACCAAAAGAAGCATTAGCAGCAGGTCAAGGGAGGTGATTCTCCCCCTCTGCTCTGCTCTTGGGAGACCCCACCTGGAGTACTGAGTCCACCTCTGGGGTCCTCAGCACAGGAAAGACATGGACTTGTTGGAGCGGCTCCAGAGGAGGGTCACGAACAACGTCAGCGGGCTGGAGCATCTCCCATATGACAGGCTGAGGGAGCTGGGGTTGTTTAGCCTAGAGGAGAGAAGGTTCTGGGAAAACCTTAGAGCAGTCTTCCAGTACTTAAAGAGGGCCTACAGGAGAGATGGGGAGGGACTCTTTTATCAGGGAGTGTAGTGATAGAATGAGGGGTAACAATTTTAAGCTGAAAGAGGGTAGATTGGGAGTAGATATTAGGAATAAATATTTTACTGTGAAGGTGGTAAGACACTGGAAGAGGTTACCCAAAGAAGTTGCAGATACCCCATCCCTGGAGGTGTTCAAGGCCAGTCTGGATGAGGCTTTGAGCAACCTGGGCTAGTGGAAGGTGTCCCTGCCCATGGCATGGGGGTTGGAACTAGATGATCTTTGAGGTCCCCTCCAACCCAAATCACTCTATGATTCTATGATTGTATTGTTAATTACATCAGCATTGTTCTATTGTTGAACTGTGTGAATCTGGTCTAAGGCCTTTGTGGTTGTGTTTGCCCTGAGTACCTGACTTTGAGGACTGCCAATTAAGGCTGGATGCAACAACCGATGAATAATGTGGGCAGCCTAGACTGTAATTTGTTTACAGCAAAACCATGCTATTAATTAGCTTATTTTTTTATTTTCAATAGTGGGAGGCAGATAGTATGCAGTTTGCCTCAAAATCTGTCAGTGTACTTCAACAATTCAGGCAGTAGCTTTACTATTTCAAGTCCTGAGTTATTCTTTAAAAAGGACTGCCAATCATGTTGCACTTAACAAAACTGTGTGGTAGCTTTTGTGAGGTTTCATTTTATTGAACTTTTTAATGGTCCCTTATTACAGCTTATTTTCACTGCTGTATAGGGACTGCAATTCTGCCCTTATCATCCTGCTGCACCTAAGTTCCCTCACATTATTTCTTTGATGATTCACATTTAGTCATAATACATACGTTTTTTCCACTTGTCCTTTTCAGATCCAGTCAGTGGATTAAAGCAAAAAATTGTGCTTTATTAAAGTAAATGAATCCTTTTTGGAACCTTAAAGGTATAATGAGAATAACAGGGAAGAAAACTGTGTGAATCAAAAAGCTCCATCCCCAAAATTCAGTTTTAAAATGGAAGAAAGGCAACAGAATAAGGCTAAGGAGACCTCTGTCCACTTTTACTGAAGTGTCTCTAGTCACAGAGAAAATCACTTCATCTGGGATTCATCTCATCTTATCTACCTTCAGCTCTCTAAAACTTAGTTTTCTAAATCTAAGCTCTCGCTCTGGTACAAGCAATCTCTAACAAAACGTTAATCCCACCTGCATTCATGTTGTCTCTGCAAAACAAGGAATGAAATACTTAATACATCCAACCATTTCCTATTTCATTCACGAAAATGATGATTACACCTAAAAACCAACCAGATCCTATTGAACTTTCTGGATCAGATTAACGTCTATGTTACTTTAAAATGAAAATACATATAGAAAGCACACTGTATAATTGGCCCTAATATAAATCAGGCATCATGGACACTATTGTAATACAAATAAAGAAATTTCTTCTATCATGTATTTCGCCTGGCTTTTTGTGTAGATAATGTAGTAATATCTCTCTATTGCTAGAACATACAACAAAAGTGTTGAGTAGCATGGGAGTAATGCAGAAATGCTTTTTGAAACTCCAAGAAGGGAGGTTGTCATGGAAACAGTGGGGTTAGCAACGTTTTTGTTGCTACAATTTTATTTAGCCACTGCTTAGTCTTTATGTTATTTTAATAAATTAATCTTTCTGAAGTCATTCATTAGTTTATTTTTCTCAAAACAAGATGCTATGTTAGGAAGTTAGGAACTTTTCAGATGCAAGACAATGAATAATGGCATATTCATCTATACTGAAACATACAAAACCAAAAACTTCCATTTTACTACGACACTCATCTAGCTGAAAGATTAAAAGAGAAAGGTGAATAAGAGTTAGTCACTCTCTCCATAAAAGTCTATCATGCACTCTAGACAATGTTTTACCTAGAGCGAACTAAAGGAAAAAAGAAAACCTGCATAAACAGTATCCCAAAATTTGAAATACTTTTTTAATTCTATATGAATGTAACTCATGAACTGAAAAGATCAACTAACAGAGCTTGTCTCTAAAAGTTAAAAAAATGAGGTTCAAAATTAAAACAAGTAAACAAAATAAGTACCAGGTTAATCAAAAAGAAACACAAATACTCCAGTGACAAAGTAAACAAAAACCTTGATAACTAGCCTGCCTCCAAGAAACAGAAGTTTAATTATGCTCTGTATGAGCATACCTGCAACCAATAAGAGTTTCTAAATATTAATTATAATAAAACAAAGGAAGTGTCAAATACCATCAGGAGAAGAATAGAAAAGGCAACATTGGCACAGTTTCAGAAAACAACCTGAAGCAATGAATATAAAACAAATTTAAAAGCAAAGAAAGTAATAGTGGTTCAATGAGAAATAGGAATTGCCAAAATGACAAAAAACCATGAGGGACGAATAAAAACAATATGAATACTGCACCACATAAAAGAAGGAGAATCTACAATGAAGCTACAAGGCAGTAAAATGTAGAAGCAATGAATCCATGAGTTTTGAAAGTGTACATGTTATTTTTCAGAATAAAAGCAGATCTAACACTCTCCACTGACATTTTTTTTCCTGCTAAAAATGCTGATTCACTGATAGCTAAAATGTTTTGTGGACACATTAACCTTAACAAGTCTTGGAGCACAACATATGTTCAAACTCTGTCCTTTAGGGTTTCCTCATCAGTTATCTGCCCTTATGTTTTCTTGACAGGCTGGGGGGAGAGTTACATTCACTCTGTACTGAGACAACACCATATTAGCCTCAATATCACATAGTAAGTCGAATATCATATACTAGCTGTGCATATATCATCAAAGAAATTTCCTCTGCCATTCCTTCCACTGATGAAGATGGCATTATGTTGCAATTTCATTATACTGAGTTGGGAATACAAATTAACTGATACTCATCAGTCCTTAAGTTTCTGATTAAAAAGAGTGAGTGATGGAAAGAGATGTGCTTATTGTGTTTGCCTTAGTACTTCTGCCTGGAGATTTTCTCCCCTCCAATGAAAGAGGCAGGAATTTCTTCCTATAAGACTTGATGGAAAACAACCTTCCAGAAGGTATTATTTTAAAGTGCAAGGCTTCTTTCTGTGGTTGAACTCCTTGGAATTCTTTGCTTTTCCAGTGCCATCTTCCAGGCATATCTCTGCCATAGGCACAGCCCTTACCTCTGTCACAGCACTGAGCAGAAGATTTGTCTATGGCCTTTCCACCCTGCTTATAGGGCTTATTGCTATGGTGCTTTCACCATATTTCAAGGATCTTAAAGAGAATTCCTCGTTAACTATATCACTGGCTAACCTGGATTTAAATATTTTAGAACTTCTTTCTACAGACTTGGTCCTTAAGTGCAAGACATACTTGAGCAGGGTAAAATACCAAAGGTTCCTATTTTCACTTTTCTTTTTATAAAGTCTGCTGATCCCCAACACTGGTGCTTGCGGGTGAATGGTGGGTTCACTCTGGATGGCTGCCAGACTCCCGGCTGGAACCGGCTGTGTCCGGCACGGGGCAGCCCCGGCCTCTCCTCTCCTCACAGAGGCCGCCCTGCAGCCCCCCGCTGCCCACGCCGTGCTATGAACACCCAATACACTTTGCAAAACCAAATCCTCTAAAACACTTTGTAGTAGATATCTCAAACACCACTAGTGAGTTTGGTGGGCCTCAATTTTTTTGTGTTAGCTTTTTCGGTGTACATCTAACGACAATTTCCAAAGCCATGACCCTTCTTCCATGAAGACTGGAAATTTGCCTGTGCACAAGAAACTCGTGTGCCTGGAGATGATGGTCATACAGTGCCAGTCCACAACAGTCCATATATCAAATGGGAGGCACAGATCACTTTTCCAGAAGCTAATCTTTTGGCAGATACATATACAGATATATATACCTTTTAGAAAGGTATAGATACATAGATAAAAGTATATAGACAGGCAAATGGTGTTCCGATGGTATATTTTATGCCCTGAAAAGAAAGCCCTTTAAAAGGATGCAGTCTTAGCACTATTAAAAAAAAAATTCCCTTAAAAAATTCACTGTTAATAATCATACACCATAATCAACCAATACTGTTCATCAGCTAAATGGGAATCTTATTATGAAAAATACTAACGTTCAAATATAGTGTCTGTAAAGTCTCCTGTGTAAGGTAATCAGAATACACCAAAAGCCACAGTCACCCAAGCTATATTACTGCAAAATTACTTTCCTTTTAAACAGTTTCAAAAGATGGTTACAGTGTTCACCTGAAAGCTATGCATGTCTTCTCACAGAGAGAAAAGGAACTCTATAATGAGGCCACACGATATCTAAAGACATTGTCCAATTCCATTTTATCCATTTTATGCTACATTTTGTCCTATTTCTTGAGATGCAAAAAAAAATTGTACTCTATCACCAGAGTCCCACGGGAGTCCATCATTTGAAGTAACCTATGCCTTTTGATGGATGGGATTCTTATGTTGTGATATAAAATCAGACTATAGTACAGGGAAATAAAAAAAAAAAACCTCCCCCAAAAAATCTGACAACAATCAAGCCCAAATATTTAAAAGGCGAGAGAGTTTTCTCTAGTTATGTGTTTTTAAAAGACTCTATTATGTCAGGTTTCCAGCCATGCTAAGAAATATTTATGTGAATTAGTGATCTGTATGATTAAATGGCATGATTTCATCCTATTTAGTGACAATATCTTATCAACAGCAGGACGGAGTACCGGAATAATTTCTGAGAAATATTTCAGCTGTACCATAGAGAATTTTAATGAAGTATTTTTAAAGCTGCTGAAAGGAGATTTGTCATATAAAAATAATAGTTCTAGTGTTAAAATTGACAACGTGCTAAGACAATGAACAACCTGAGAATAACTAATAAAACATAAGGTATATTTCCATGAAGTTAGCACATACAAGTCAATATTTCAGATTTGCTAAATGCATATACTTCTTCTGATTTCTTATCAAGGAAGGGCAACCCTGCTTCTCAAGTTGGAGGAACTGTACACGTAAGTTTGAAAACTAGAACTGAAAAAGGTCACTTTTTGGTTATTTTACCTAACTGTGCAGGAAACAGAAGCATTTGGTGTATATCTGGGTAACTCTCTGGAGAGAGAGGGTACACCTAAACGGTATAAAGGACCCAGGTGAGGGTTAGGGTTAGAACTCAGATTTGGATGAGCAGAAGCCAGTGATCAGAAACCTCAACTCAAAACTTTCTGTCATCAGCACTTTTCTGCAGTTTATATTAGCAGAACCAATTCTTTGACTAAATTGTGGTATTAAATATAGTGTGTAGAAGTTCACTCTGGAGCAATGCAGAACTTGCAGCAGATTTCCTAAATCAAAGTTCATTGTTTTAGCCCTCAGGCCATCCTTCCTTTCAGCTTTTATAAATGAAGAATTTCCTTAGTGTTATCTTAGTTTCTAAAAAGTATTTTTTGTTTCTGGAATAATAAAAAAAAGAGTCTGCTGCCATGTTTAACACTACTAAGACAGTTGCATTTTTGATACGGGATAGGTGGATGAAGAAGGAATCCGGCATACTCTTCCCAAATTTCAAGTTTTCCAGAAGAGTTCTTTTCAAGTTTTTATGCACTTCTCTATTATTCAGTATTGAATTCTTATCCATTATATTTAAATTATTCAGCAGTCTGTGGTCATTGTGTTTTTATTCCAGCTACATCCTACTTTAAAAGTATGTAAATATTCATTATAAATTATTGAAGATCTTGGACTAGGAATGCCTATGCCATGATTTTTTTTTTTTTTTAATTGTGGTTTAGTACAGCCCTGCAAGTACTCTAAAGATAGAGAAATATATATGTATTCAAAAAAAGCATATGTTATTATTTCTTACATTAAAAGGGTGAGAGTGAATTTGCTGAAGAGAACACATGTCCTTCCTTATAAATACATATCTTTGAAAAACTCTGTGAATTTCTTCAAAGATTATTTTTTTTAAAGGATTGGTGTAAATATGATTTTGTATTTTTGGATGCTAGCCAAAACATGATTTGAGAAAAGATGTGTTATATGAACTGCCAATGAATCAAAGTAATACTTTGGTATTTATGTTACAGTTGTGACATAGAACTTTTTAGTGCATTAATGAATCCAAGCTAAGCTAATTTCTCGAGCTATCAGAAGGATTAATACTGAGGTTCAGCTAACAGTATCAAAGGTTTCAGAAATAATCTAGTTTCCTGACATTTACAGAGAGAAGACACACTCATATTTTAGAGAGAATATTTTCTGCACATATGAGATACAAAATGTGAATCAGTAAAGTAAGAATTCAGAAAAAATAGCGAAGTTTTCAAATTTCAGTAACAGGAAATTTTTGCCATAAAGAGGGAAGAATTGTGTCCTTAAAAATAAGAAACATATTTTAACAAACTTAAGTTAGTCATGACTGTAATGCTTTAAATATATCAATATATCTTATTTATTGAAATATTTTTTGTGATATATTATTTTCCACTGTTATATTAAAATTCTTGTAATGTACTTACTATTCTAAGGCTACTAAAAACCACTATTTCTGCTTTAGATAAATAAAAATTATTCTGGCATTATTCACTATTGCTTTAATTATCATATACTGCACAAATATTCCAGCAATTGGATTTTATTTTGTGAGGTTCCTAGTGAAATTTCCTATTGATTTATGCTTTACTTAGTAGTGAAAGAAATGAAGAAAATGCTTGCAATTTTAGATGGCATCAAGATCTCTTATTTTTATGGCTGATGAAAATGAGTTTTTCACTACTATTCTACAGAATAATTAAAAATGAGATAAACATATCATAAATAATTCAAAATAGAAAACATTTTACATGCTTTGTAAAAAATTAAAATTTTTAAATTTTCCTCAAGATGAAAAAAAAATCAGTGTTCTTACAGAAAAGTGCAAGTGCTGTGCTAAATTCCAAAACTTCTGTCTTTTGAAACATAATATAAATATATTTAATGGACTGAAGAACATCAGTATCATAAGAAGTTTCTCATTTTGGCTGCATCCAACATTCTCTTCGGTATTCTCTATGTACTAAAGTTTGGGGTTTTGGGGATTTTTTTAATTAACACAGTGACTATTGGTGATGGAAAAAGCTCAACAACTTTGGAATTTCCAGCTGAGAAAATATTGAGGTTTTCACACCTGCATATGTGACAATCTCCAAAAGTAGAGGCTGTCTTGGAAAGTTCATAGAGCCATAACCATGGCAAACTGGAGCTCAGTCTGCTGGAGGATTACACTGGCAAAGCAGATCTCTCATTGTTCATTCTACATGCATTTCCCACTTCAAACTCATCTTTAAATAAAATAAAAATGGAAGACCACAAGTCTTAAGCAAAAGCAATTTGATCAGTTTATAAGACTCCTCTGACACTTGAATTCTCTTAACTCTAGCTAACAGCAATGTGTCAGTAGCTCTGCACTTCTTTAATATAACATTTTATAAAGACAAAATATCTGAAAGAGCTTTCTTCAGTATCAGAAGCAGGGTAACTATTAACATTGCTTTCTTGTCAGGTTAATGAACTTTGCTTGTTAATCAGGCTAATTAGCTTGCTTTCTTCAGATCCAGTCAAATGTCTCCACCACAGAGTATAGGGAAGAATTGTCCTTCATCCAGCAGATTCCCATTGTCATTGGGGCAGTTACATATTTCCAGATAGAACACTACATACCATGTGTAACCACATGAGCTTTTGAAAAAATATATATCTTAATAATAAAAATTCTTACTATTACATTGCCTTTGCATAAAAACCTGTATAAGATAAAAGACGACACAGCATCTTTTGACTGTTAAGTCATGCCAAGATCATCAAGCTACCTTCACCCACTGCTAACACAAAACTCTTCAAGAGTCCTTCCAGCTTTATCTTAGCTTAGCATTGAGAGTTTCTGAAGGGAAAAACTAAAAGGAAATTAATCCTTTTCCTTCTAAATTATATGTCAACATAACATGCTCTCACAACCCCAAATAAATGGCGTTACTGCTATGACATAATTTAAAGAAAAAAGAAGAAACTTTAATATATATAACTCCTAACTATGCCTGCCTTGAAATTTTTAGTCGAAGTTAAAAAATAGTGCTGCTCACTTTTGACATGGCAGAGGTGCCACTGACATATTTCTTGCCCAGCAAAGGTATCTTAAGCTTTATCTAGTAAAACAGAATTGCAATTCATCATAAAATAATAATTTTAATAAAAACAGAAATGGAACCGCCACAGCGTATAGAGCAAAGCTCTTTATGTTAATTGTTTCTAGCATATTTGTTAACATTGAAAAGTCTAATTTGAGAAGACATCACCATGCACCTGAAAATGAGATGCAGAGAAAGACTGCTTCAGACAACAGCAGGCAAAGCAGAAAAGTGGAACAATAACAGCCACCTACCTGATGAATAAAAATGTATTCCAAAGAAAAACAAGCAGTGAAAAACTAGTTACTGGTGGTCTAGTCCGACAGACAGTTGCAGATACAAGCACTTCAATTTACAAGAACTTACATTTGGGCTTATCCAAATTCTTTGTGCTCCCTTGTATTTTTTTATTGAATACATATGATTTAGTTAATGCTTTTAATATTTATTTATTTATTGTTATGCACTTGTTAAAAGACAGAAAGCCCAGATCCTCTGATAAGCAAAACCTGTTTGTTTGTTTTTTTTAATAAATCCAATATGACACTGGTTGTCAATGAAAGTAGGGAGGCATAAATTGTAATTTTTCACATAAGGATTAGCTAGAGTTAGCTGTTTTTATCTTTTGAAGTGATGCTCTTGTTAGAACAAAGCTTGCAGTAAAAATAACCAGGAACACGGTAAATCTTGTTTTGGGGCAATTTACAGACATTATGTATTTAATCACTGCAATATCTTTGTGACATGGTTACATTTGTTTATCTACACCTTCACCTAGAGAATATGAACTGGGATGTTAATTCATTTACCCAAGGGCACAAGGAGAAACTGCATCACGTTTAGATTAAAATTCTCCTTTTTCCAGCTCATTGTTAGGTATGCACATCACATTTTTTTCCCCTCTCTAATTCAACTTGCCATTGTACTAATAATGTAGCTGTAAATAGTAATGCAGAAAGTCTTAACTCTTTTCAAAAATATTTGCTGATCATTTCTACAGATAACCTCTGGTGCACTGTGAGTTACTTGATCCTTTGACTGATGATGATGAAGAACCACTGCTATGCACAGCGTTTTAGTAGAGCTGGTATAATGAAACTCATAGTTTCTGGTGTATATACATCCATTACATAAACCTCATTGTTCCAGGTGAATACTTGGATTAATCTCAGAGGCACAACACAAAGGAATGAATACTTACAGACACACAAACTATGCACAGACTGAGAACGATAATAAAAATTAATTGGATATGGTCTGTCAACAGAATGGCTCACTCTTCTTTAAAGAGGCACAAATGGCCTACTAAGAGAATGTCCCAACAATTTTCTTTCCTATTACCGGCACACATTCTGCTGTGTGAAAGAGATCTCCTGTCAGATCTGTGGTAGGAGATGCAGGATGCTTCTGTCTAAAATCCATTGTATATAAGAGTGTGAGTGAACACCAGTGGGAGACGGGATAGCAAAGCAGTGCATTGAACATGAGAATCTCCATCTCAGAAGAACAAAAGAGATAATGTTTGTGTTGGTGTTTAGTTACAGCCCTCATCCAGTAAAACACTTGAACACATGCCTACATTTGTTCCAATGAAGCAACAAACTTGAAAGCATAATCTTACCTTTGAAGACATAACTCAGTGTTGTCTTCAGTTCCCAACTCAGCAGGATACCACCCTTAAAGCATTTAAGGATCTCTTGATATTAAGTGCAACTCCTCTTAAAATCACTTGCTTTGCTTAAGAAGGATGGTTGGAGACTTGTGTTTCAGTAGTCTGACATTTCCAGGTTTTACTGATCACTGTCAGTTCCTCTTCTAAACACCCCAGTGCTGTAAGCCTTCTTAAACAGTGACTGTGTAAAATTATATTTTCTGACCTTATTTTCCACAGTAACAATGAGCTCACAAAAGCACATGTAAAAAAAAAAACAACCCTTTTTAAGATTTATCAGTAATTTCTTACCCATATTTGTGAATTAACTTACCAGTTGCTAAATTTCTACTCCAGCCTACTTTGGACACAATTTAAAAAAATGGAGAAAGTCTGCTGATCCTCATCAAAGGATTCACTCATAGAAGAATGAATGCGCATCTCAGTCAACACACAATAACATGCAAAATTACAAATTATACAGTGCATATATTATTAACAAAGCAAAATGTTCAACATTATATTTATTTTATTTCTTTCTCCCTTTATTTTGATGGATCTTTTTACACTGTGTGCTTAGCTCAGTTGCCACCTGGCCTGGTCTATCTTGGACCATATCTTCCAGCATCATACAATATCTCGGATACTTAAGGGCACTTCAGATATCACAAAGTATTTATGCTCAGGCAACCAGACTGAGGTCATACACACTCGAGAGCAGTCTTCAGTTCTTTTACGTGTGAGTAATGTGGCCAGCAGAACAGCATTCTGAAGACTGAGATTTCAGATGTTTGCACAATTGCAACATGTTTTGCTGCCTAAAACCTACACTTTTTCGAAGGAATGTGTTGCTATGAGGTATCTATATAGATACTAAATAATTGGAAATCTCCACTTCTGTCATACTTCTTTACCAGTGTGTTCTAGTACTACAAGTACTTTTTAATCTAATTAATTATTTATAAAAATTAGCTATAGTCAGATTGTCATGGACACTCATTGAGAAAATTTGCCTTTTTATTAGTCTAAATAACTAACTCTGTACCTTTCAAAATGTAAGCAAAATGCTTTCATCATACAAAACCTTATAGCACCCAACTAACAAATGCAGAACTCACTATGCCAAATTAGCATTTGTATAAGAACTCTAAATGCTTACCAAAGAGGCAATTGCATTTGAAGCCATTGATGTTCTCTTCGCAGGTTCCTCCATTCCAACAGGGTTTGTCTAGACACTCATTCATGTGAACAGAACACGTTTCTCCTGAAAATTTTAGATAAAGAGAAATGTACTGACATGTTCAAATCACAGAGATATATTTGTAACTAAAAAGGACTATGAGATTATCACAGCCTAAATGCTGACCCCACTGATCAAGGTGCACTTGCTGAGTACACAGGGATGCAGACAGACATTCTGTGTGTCATGCCTTTTCCTGCTTCATTGGTTACAAGACAGTCCATTTTGACAAGCAATGACAATCAGGAAAATGGAAAGCTTTCCTACTGAGGGCATGCATAATTCTGGAGCTTTTTTCCATTATACAAAATTACTACATTCTGGCAATTTTTGTTCAGTTGTGTTGATAATTTTCTTTCATTTCACTCACTGACTCCTTTGAAAAAGAATTGTAAAGTATCATTACATATGAAAATCAGGCCAACAGTAATTTACAGACAGCTATGTGTAACAGTAGAGTTCAGTCTATGTTCTACAGAAAGTTGTCAGTGCTATGATACTGGATATTTCTCTTTCTCCATATAATACAAATGAGGAAGACAATCAAATCACTGAAAAAGTAAAGAGGGGGGTCATCAAAAATGCTGCCTTGGACTTCCAGAGGGAAAACTTTGGCCTGTTTAGGAGACTGGTTGACAGAGTCCCTTGAGAGGCAGTCCTGAAGAGCAAAGGTGCCCAGGAAGGCTGG
Organism: Syrrhaptes paradoxus; assembly: GCA_013400615.1. Lineage (NCBI taxonomy): Eukaryota > Metazoa > Chordata > Aves > Pterocliformes > Pteroclidae > Syrrhaptes > Syrrhaptes paradoxus. The sequence continues at coordinate 31,040 of VZTO01019118.1, read as the reverse complement.
ACATTCTTCAAGAAGGAAATCCTAAAGGTGTAGGACCAGGTTGTCCCCAGGTGCCAAAAGATGAGCTGGCAGGGAAGAAGACTGGCCTGGATGACCGGAGAGCTTTGTCTGGAACTCAGGAAAAAAAAAAAAAAAAAGAGAAGAAAAAAAGAAAAGAAAGAAAAAAAGAAAAAAAAAAAAAAAGGAGAGTTTATGAGCTTTGGAAGAAGGGGAAGGCCACTCATGGGGACTACAAGGATGTGAGGTTATGCATGGAGAAAATCAGAAGGGCCCAAGCCCAGCTAGAACTTAATCTGGCTACTGCTGTGAAAGACCATAAAAAAGGTTTCTATACAGTAGCAACAAAAGGGGGAAACATAGTGACAAAGGCTAAGGAAAAGTTACTTTAAAAGTTACTTTAAAAGTTACTTCTTTGCCTCAGTCTTCAATAGTAAGACCAGTTTTTCTCCAGGTACCCAGCCCCCTGAGTTGGAAGACAGGGATGGGGAGCAGAATTAAGCCCTTATAATCCAAGGGGAAAGGTTAGAAACGTGCTACACTACTTAGACACACACAGGTCTATCAGGCTGGATGGGATCCACCCAAGTGTACTGAGGGAACTGGCAAAGTGCTCACCAAGCCAATTCCAATCATTTGTCAGCAATACTGGCTAACTGGGGAGGTCCCCGTTGACTGGAAATTAGTAAATGTGATGCCCATCTACAAGAAGGACAGGGAGGAGGAGCCAGGGAACTACAGACCTGTCAGCATGACCTCGGTGACAGGGGAACAGATCATCTTGAGTGCCATCATATGATGTGTACAGAACAACCAGGTGATCAGGTCCAGTCAGGATGGGTTTATGAAAGGTAAGTCCTGCTTGACTAACCTGATCTCCTTCTATGACAAGATGACCCACTTAGTGAATGAGGGAAAGGCCATGGATGTTGTCTGCCTAGACTTTACTAAATACTTTGACACCGTTTCCCACAGCATTCTCGTGGAGAAACTGCCTGCTTGTGGCTTAGACAGGCATACTCTTTGTTGGGTAAAAATCTGAGTGTCTGGGTCCAAAGAGTTGTGGTGAATGGAGTCAAATTCAGTTGCCAGCTGGTCACAAGTGACATTTCCCAGGGCTCAGTATTGGCCTGGGAGTATCTTTATCAACAATGTGGATGAGGGGATCAAGTGCACCCTCAGTAAGTGTGCAGATGACTCCAAGTTGGGCAAGAGTGCAGATCTGTTTGATGGTAGAAAGGCTCTACAGAGGGACCTGGACAGGCTGGACTGATGGGTCGAGGCCAACTATCTGAGGCCCAACAAGGCAAAGTGTCAGGTCCTGCATTGGAATCACAACAAGCCCATGCAACACGACAGGCTTGAGGAAGAGTGGCTGGAAAGCTGCCTGTAGGAAAAGGATCTGGAGGTGCTGTTTAACAACCAGCTGAGTATAAGCCAGCAGTGTGCCCAGGTGTCTGAGAAGAGCAAGAGCCTCCTGGCTTCTATCAGCAATAGTGTGGCCAGCAGGACTAGGGCAGGGATTGTGCCCCTGGACTCGGCACTGGTGAGGCCACACCTTGAATCCTGTGTTCAGTCTTGGGCCCCTCACTACAAGACATTGAGAGTGTCCAAGAAGGGCAATGAAGCTGGTGAAGGATCTAGATACCAAGTCCTATGAGGAGCGTCTGAGGAAACCGAGGCTGTTTAGTCTGAAGAAAAAAGAGGCTGAGGGGAGACCTTATTGCTCTCCGCAACTACCTGAAAGGAAGTTGTAGTGAGGTGGATGTTGGTCTCCTCTCCCAAGTAACAAGTGACGGAGAAGAGGAAACGGCCTCAAGTTGTGCCAGGGGAGGTTTAGACTGGATATTAGGAAAAATTTACTCAATTACAGTTATTAAGCATTGAACAGGCTGCCCAGGGAAGTGGTTTAGTCACCTTCCTTGGAGGTATTTAAGACATGTAAATGTGGCACTTAGGGACATAGTTCAGTGGTGGACTTGGTAGTGCTTGATTAATGATGGACTTGATGATATTAAAGAACTTTTCCAATCTAAATGATTCTGTGATTCTATAAGAATATTCAATGAGGCAAAATATAGATGAGAGAGAATGAAATAATTAAGAACAAAGGTAGGAAGCACAGTGAAATGTAAATTTGTAATCTGCCATAAGAGTTGCTTTGATTTTTAGCAAGAAAAGTTATTTCCAGACACAGGAATATGGAGGCAAATCATATGTTCACTACTTATGACAGGTCAGCAGTGCACAAACTATGCAGGGCTTTCTGTGAACCTCCCAGAAGAAGATAAAACTAAAATGAATGTTGAAATTCTTCTGAACTTTTTTCATTGTGGAAAATATTTGGTTTCTCACCTGCAGCACACATACACGTCCTCTCATGCAATCATTTGAATAAAGACAGTCAGCTCTCAAAACCTGTATTTTGTGAATCTATTGCATATAAAAGGCCTTCTTGGAGAAGCCTATTGTAGCACCAAGGTTCACTTCCACACACAAACTTATGACAGAATGTTTCCTATTAGGGTTTTTTTCCTGCCTCTAAACATGTTCTGCATTTTCCATAAGGCATCAAGATATCTGGGTGAAAAGGGGGAGACAGAAGCAGAGACAGGGGGCATTCTGGTAACTCAGTAAACTAAAAAGCTATCTACTACCAGCAGGTGCTGGGTACTGCTTAAGAGTGTGCTACGGCACCAGCAAGGAATACAGACAGTCAGGACTGGCCAAACTATAAGTCCTTTCCTAAGATCTTCTAATTTTTTTAATTTTATTTGAAGTGCTGATAAGGTAACAGCACTATTTGCAACATTTTTGATCTAATTCTGATATTTTGCTTTCTTTATGCTTTCTAGTTCAGATCCATTTCTACAGTTAATTCCCTGATTATGGTAGGTCTTCCTCTAGAAGTAAATAATCTGGTCACAAGCCACACACAGGTAAGCTGCAGCATGCACAAGAAAAACTCCTTGAAAGATTTTTTCACCTCCCTTGAGCAGTGTACTCCTAATAGATAAAAGGTTAAAATAAAGCAAATGCAATTCTAAGGGAACTAATGGAAAGAGATAATTCTCTTTTACTCATGATATCCAAGATTTCTGAACTTCTTACTGCCTTTTTGTGAAGATGGCTCTATTTTCCTCTTGAATCTAAGGCAGCAAAGGTATCTTACTGAACTGGATAGTACCATAATTTTAAGCCACAGCTGTAACAGATGTAACTACAATTCCTTGTGAACTGTTCTTACCTATCTCTTTTGATTTTCTTTCATTTTTTTTAATGGGAAATTGAGTGTGGCATTCAGCAGGAAAATGAATCAACAACATGTAGGCTTCTGACTACAGATCTATACTTTAAAACTGAGCATTTAGGGTGAAATTGAGTTCCCTAAATGTCAGTATCTAATGCAATATAGGATATCCTGTATTCAACCTCAAGAAAATAGTCCTTAGGGGATGAAATGGACAATAAGCAGAGACAGTTGTAACAGTTTTATAACAGTACCATAAGTTGTTCATTCAGGCTGGAAATCCCGATGGGATGGTAGGAAATAAGAGAAAAGAACAAAGACACAGAGGGTAGCTGTCAACTGAGGAGTATTTCTGAAAAGGAACAAAAAAAACCCAAAACAAACAACCACCCCAAAAAACCCAACCATATCCTGGGCAAGGTGAACTGTTTGAGGAATTCAAAAGCAAAACGACACCTGATCAAAACATTGATTCTGTGTCCATGTTTTGACTGAACTATATGAAAAACACTTGAGGAGTCCTGAGAGAATGATGAAATAGTGAAGGCTAGAGGAATTTGGGACATGATATGAACATTGGAGGTTTAGCTGTGTTGAGGAGCACTCACAAAACCTGACTGTGTGTAGAAAAGGTGTGAAAGGAGTCAAAGCCATTCTTCCATTCCAAGTCTGATAGGAAGCATCATGATTCTGTCAATATCAGAAAAGATGCAGAAAAAGATAATTTATATCGCATCTTCATTTGGGAAAAAATAAATATCTGCTACAATGTATAGCCAATAAATTCTCACCAGTGGCGTCAGAAACTGAATTTCATTTTTGATATCATGCCACTACCCCCCACTATTTTAAGGCTTCAATAAGTACATTTTTTTCTTAACATAGTAATCTATATTGCAACACTCCATGGATTGTCAGATTTCGTTACAGTTTAGACAATTAATCCTAAATGCCCAAACTAATGTTGTACAGTTGAGATATACATGCTGTCCTTGTTTAACAGAAAAGTATCTGGTTTCAGGTAGTTTGCTTTTATTTACCTATGACCATGCTAGATGTGTATGAATTCCATTCTTCATTTATGACAACAAGGAAATGGGAAAAAAATCCCTACTCCAACAACAAAGATGCTGATTTCATGCTGGAGGATGTTATTACAGCTAAATTACTTCAGTTGACAAAGAAGCAATTACATGCCACTCAGACTCATCTGAGTTATCAAGCACTGAGAATACCTTTCTCATAACCGATGAAAATATGTATGAAAACTACCGACAGATTTACAAGTTGTGCTAACAGTGTTTGCAGAATGATTTAGAAAGATATCAAACTTTCTGAAATATTTCAGTTATAAAAGCTGTTAACACATTAAGTACAGATATTTCACTGTTTCCTCACACATCTGCAGTACTGTTGACATACATAGATAAGACTTTAGTTCCTATGCATCTCTTGTTACCATTCCTTCAAGATCACTTTTGTTTTCCTTCTAACTTTCCTATCGCCCAAGGAAAAATATACCATTTAGAGATATGGAAAACTGATACTGTTTTTCATCTAAAAGTTAGCAGCGCAGTTTCAGTACCTCTGTACATCTCAGAAAAGGTCTGTAGAATAGCAATTTTTTCCTGTGAATCGTGTGAAAACTTGGAAAAGCCTTCACGTTTTAGTGCAATTTCTGCCAATCAAATACACATGTAGTGAAAAGAAAGGTAATTGCTTTTTGTATGCTGTAGACAATAACAAAGTCTTCTGGTTAAGTGCCATAACATGGGATGCTATTAAACTGGCCGTTGCATCAAATAAAAGGCATGTCCCAAAACTTCTTGCAAAGAGTTGCTAGGGAAATTCAAGAATTCATGTCCACAGTATAGAAAGGCAATATATGGACAATATTTTTTAAATATTTCAGAGAGAATCAAAGAACCTATGAAACCAGTATGAGACTATATTTTCTGACTATTTGAGGCACAAAAAAAGCTGGACAAGTACAGAGAAGCTTTTTTTTTTTTTCAGCATGCAGCTAATCTCAACTACATGTTTGAAATGGATGATGAGAACCTTCTTTGAACATCAGATAAAAATCACTAACTGGATACAAATTATTTTCAACATCAAAGTATGTTAATATAAATATTTTCTGGGTTTACACTTTTAAGGTTAACTTTAATACAACACATCCAAACATAATTAGTAGTAGAATGTAATATTAAATTAGTTATTTAATATATCATATCTTAGGGTCTGAATTCCTAACAGATTTACAGGGATCAAGTCACCAAATTCTGAAGTACAAAGAGAATGTTAAAACTTATCATGAGCTGATTCTACTTCTATTAACTCTACAGCATGTTTATTATGTGTAAAATTGCAGTGTTCGTGAAGTATACAACAAATAACTGCAGACTTAGGAAGGAAACCCAGGAAAGTCCATCACTCTTGCAAATTGAGTGGCCTGGTGTTTAACAGCAACATTTTCTACAGGCACATTGACGATACACAAGAGACAGATTATTCTGCAGAAGCACAAAAATCTTGAGAAGACCTTAAGGAGGTGAGTAGGCACATGCTAAAAAATTTGTCAAAGTTATTGAGTCCTCCACCAGTGTTACTGATGTAGTTTACTGTCTTTAAAAAAATCATGCTATTTTAGCAAATGAAGACATTCTGAAGCTTTCAGGTAAATATAAATGGAGATCAAAGACAACAAATAAATATTCATTTTCATAAATACAGTAGGTGAAGCTTTGCTGAATATTCCTTTACTTCAAAAGTAAGATCACTAGATTGAAAGTTTGTACCTTTCAGTGGTTCAAGCTTTGGATGTTTTATTTCTGCTTAACTTAAAGAGCTTAACTTGACACTTTATCCAAACTAATTTAACTATATTTACATTTTACAGCATATCCACGAAATTGATTTTTGTTTTTATTTCAGAATAAGTTTAACTTCATATAATTCTCAAATATAATATTCAGACATTAGAATAAAATTAATTGATTTGAGAGCTTATTTTTTCAATGTAATACACATTATTTATAGTTATCTGTTATTAATTGCCAGCACTACTATTAACATCTCTGTCTGAACTACAAAACACTTTCAAAACCATCAAAATACTAAGTTTCATCTACCCACTTTTTATACCAGCTTTTGTTTTACAAGCACAATAGAATATATATATTTGACAATGCAAAGGCAGACAGAATTGCCATGATGAATATAAGGATGTCTAAGAATATTTTTTTTTAACTAAAACTCCTTAATTGAGGAAATATTACATCAAGACATAAGCTAGAACTTTCTGTTCCCAGATCAGATGAAAAACAAATTATTTAAAATTCTACTTAATGTAATCTCAATGAATCACTGCTAAAAAAAAAAAAAAAACCAAACCAAACAAGAGGTTTTTTTAAGGTTCAGCTAGTATCTGAAACAGTAACAATATATTTGAAGGTTGTCTTCACAACACTCCTGCCTTCCCATCCACCAAACTGTAGACGGTATATAAATACGAAGCTTTCAAGTCATATACCTGAGAACAAATGGTGTAATTCTGTTGCTTTCTAAGCAACATAACTTATTGCGTTAGATAAGAGAGGTATGCGCCTGAGTAACATTTCTGCTTACCTTGCAGAAAATGCAGTTATGAAAAACGAAGACAGATGGTTCAGATGTGGCCTTAGTGAACTTAACTGACATTTCCCTTTCTCGGCTTTGTTGTTCTACACACTATTCAAGGTCTTTTCTGTGTAACAAATTGCAGTACTTAAAAATCCAAAACAGTTTTTTATTTTTTCTTTACTTACTTCATGCAGTGTAAACTTTTCTGTGAAGAGTTACTCCAGATTGAAAGTGATTTACATGATGTTGCCTCAAACCGCTTCACTGGCTTAGCTTTTCTGAAAGCTTTAACTCAAAGAAAGTTTGTGCCTCTTCAACTGTAAACTGTCAAGAGCCAGGCCCTCCCTCCATGGGATTCCACTGTAAATCGGACTGGCCGGCTGCACTGGCACAGGGTGCCAGGGACAATCAGTTTCCCTTACCAGAAAAAGCCAGCGGAGCCCTCAGGGAGGCTGCACTGCCTGAGGCCCTGAGACACAGGCCCAGCCCAGCCCAGTTTGGTGCTGGAGGCCTGGGAGCAGACAGGAGCTGTGCTCCCAGGATGGCCTTGCCCTGTTAAAACAGGAACTGTGTGAACGGAAATGGGAGCAGGTATTTCAAATACAGAAGGGTGTGTGAACAAACCAACTGAACCCAAATGCCTTCCTTTGTGGAGCAGAAACAATAATTCTGTAATTTCAGGTGACTGTCAGGATGAGCAGGTATCGGGGCCCTGAGAACACTAATGGGCCCTAATTGCCCTGGGCAGCCCCACCCTGGACCTTCCCAGGCACCCTGCTCATTGTCCATCAAGCTCTGTTTCAGCTCAGCTCTGCTCAGCTGGAGGCACCTACATCTGGCCTGAGCTAGGTTGTAGATGTGCCTGTTTCCAGCCTTGCTTCCAGCCCTGTCTTGGGAAGGGACTTCAGGCCACGCTGTAGGTAATTTTTCCCTTTGGATGGACCTCTGTATGTACATTGTAGTTTTGTCTCTGGTCCTGTCTCCTGCTGCTTCTAACTTGCTTCCATGCCTGGACCTGGTTCCACTGCTCGCAGTGCCTGGGGCTTGTGAGGGACCCTGTTACCAGCCCCTGGCTCTGCCCACCCCATTTAGATGCTGCAGGACTGCGCCTTCCTTAGCGATGGCACTGCCTGCGCGGGGGTCACCCTTGGATCGTGGTGCATGGCTCCTCTCACGGAGCAGCCTTGGTCTCGCTGCCCCCTGTTAACAGGGTCAGTCTTCACTATGTGCCAGGGTGTCCATCAGCTGTTTTTATTTGTACAAGAGGTCAAGCGTTCCTAAACCTACTTGTGCCAAAAAAAGGATTAGTTTTTCCACAACTTCATGTATTTTCCCTATAGATTTGTTTTTCTTAATGGCATAAAGGATATACTGTTCACATCTATCACAGAAAGGTGAATCCATTTAAAACAAATTAATAACTTTCTGAAAGTACAAAAATACTTCCTCAGATAGACTCCAAATGTTAAGTGGACTTGTCTGATGTATTTGGGCAATAAAAACAAGCACAGAAATTTAAAGTAATAAAATTATATTAAAAATGCCCACATACCACTTTCATCTTTTGGACAAAGAGAGAGAATGTTGAAGAGCGTCTATATGGCATACATTAATGTCACAGGCATACATTAATGTCATACTGAAAAAGCCACTGGAAGGCCTACACAGGTGATGAACCTTAACACTGTTATCTGTTAGCCACCCACGGGTGAAGCAGTGATGGATCAGTGTCTTGCTATGTGAAGTACAGTATATTTTCCAAATCTTAACTATGCAATCAATATCATATAGACACAAAACCCCAAGAGAAACCAATGAGTCCTATGCTGTTTGAAGAACTGAGCCAGGACAGTGCAGTCACATGATCAAAAGGATAAAATAATTTTGTTAAAACAATTATTTAATCAATTTTTAAAGACTATGCTGCAAACTTTAAAGTTTGACGTAGGCCAAATTCTCTTGTAAGCAGTGGAGAGTACTCCAAACATCTACAGAATTTCTCCATATTAAAGTTCCCATCACAAGTACAGTCAACAGTTCAAAAGGAAAGACTGCGGTACATGATGTTACAAAATACTTGTTTTCACTATGCAAATACTCAAGCCTGGGATTTTTAATGAACTTGTTTTTTACCAAATCAGATCATGCTTTTCATGTTGACAAATCCCATTACAGTTCCTGAGGGGTCCCTAGCTAATAGAATATAAAGCATTTGAGAAATACTGATAGACATCAGATCTATCAATCACCTAGACACAGGAGACAGCTACAAGTTGTCTGTGTAAAATTTTGCTTCTGAAATAAAAACGGATTCTAATGTTATACCAAAGACTACCGAGGGATTTGTATCAGTGGGAGACAAACCACCAAAAGTTGGTGACTGGGAACTTATGGTTTATTTGCAAATCTCTGAATCCTAGTACACAAAGTATGATAGCTCTCTGAACACACAGCGAGTCCTGAGCAGCAATAACTTCTGATTTACTCGTTAGTTTATTCACTATTGCCTTTGATACTTAATCTGAAAGTGAATTTGCTATTTATGAAGAAAAATGAAGTACATCTGAGCATGCAAAAAAGTTGAATTACAGATAAATGACATAACAAACACACACACACAAAGAAATAAGCATAAATGTGTTTTTTTAGTATTACACCGAGATACTCTTTTTACGACATGCAGTTAAGACTGAACTTCAAATCTGTTCTGTGCTGGAAAATATCCTAGGATCATAAACCATCAGAGACCACAAGAAAATGGAACTGCTAGGGTAGTGATAACGTTTTTATAAGTTTACATAACCTCTTATTAATTGTTTGTGGTCTATGCTCTCTGAAAAATCAGAATTCAATATATGCAGTACATGTGATAATGTGTTACACTACATGAAGAATATTGCAAAATTTCTTCTTTCTTTGAATTGACCTTTATGGGACTGCTATTACATAATACCTCACTGAGTGATAAAATAAAAGAGTATTTTCCAGTAGTACATCATTATATCATCTGTATAAGCAAGTCCTCATGTTCAGAATCACACAATTGTTGAGATTGGAAGTGACCTCTGGAGATCATCTTGTCCAACACCCTTGCTCAAGCAGGAACACCTAGAGCCAGTTTCTTAGGACCGTGTCCAGATGGCTTTTCAATACCTTTACCACTGGAGACTCCACAACCTCCATGGCCAAACTGTGACAGTGTTCAGGCACTCTCACAATGAAAAAGTGTTTCCTGATGTTTAGACAGCACCTCCTGTGTTTCAGTTTGCCCATCGCATCTGGTCCTGTCACTGTGCACCACTGCAAAGAGCACAGCTCCATCTTCTTTGCACCCTCCCTTTAGCCATTTATATACATTGATGAGGTCCCTCCCTGAGCCTTCTCCTCTCCAGTCAGAACAGTCCCAGATCCCTCAGCCTTTCCTCACAGGAGAGATGCTCCATTCCCTTAGTCATCTTGGTGGCCCTTCACTGGACTGTGTCCAGCAGTTCCATGTCTCTCTTGTACTAGGGAGTCCAGAACCGGATGCAGTACTCCAGATGAAGCCTCAGTACCAGTGCTGAGTAGAGGGGAAGAACCACTTCCTTTGACCTGCTGGCAAAACACCTCCTAATGCAGTTCAGGCATTTGCATTCTTTGTCACAAGGACACATCCCTGGATTACATCTAACCTGATATCCACCAGGTTCTTCTCTGCAAAGCTGCTTTCCAGCTGGTCAGAACCCAGCATGTACTGCTGGCTGGTGTTATTCATCCCCAGGTGCAGGACTTGGCACTTCTCCTTTTCGAACTTCAGGAAATTAATGTCAGCCCTTTTGTCCAGCCTGTTGGGGTCCCTCTGGATAGCAGCATGACCCTCTGATGTATCAGCTATCCCTCTCAGTTTTGTGTCATCTGCAAACTTGCTGAGGGTTCACTCTACTCCATCAGCCAGATAATTAATCACAAAATCACAAAATCGTTGAGCTTGGAAGGGACCTCTGGAGATCATCCAGTCTACCCTCCCCTGCTCAAGCAGGGTCATTACACAGGATCACATCTGGGCAGCTTTTGAATATCTCCAGGGAATGAGACTCCACAATCTCTGTGGGCAACCTGTTCCAGTGCTCTGTCACCCTCACAGTAAAGCAGTTTTTCCTCATATTCAGATGGAAATTCCTGTATTTCAGTTTGTTCCTGTTGCCTCTTGTCCTATTGCTGGGCATCACTGAAAATAGTCTGGCCTCATCCTCTTGACACCCTCCCTTTAGATTTTTTTATATATTGACAAGATCCCCTCCCAGTCTTCTCCAGGATAAACAGCCCCAGCTTTCTCAGCCTTTCCTTATAAAAGAATACTCCATCCCTTCATCATCTTTGTAGCCCTCCACTGGACTCACTCCAATAGTACCATGTCTCTCTTGTACTAGGGAGCCCAGAATTGGACACAGTACTCCAGATGTGGCCTCACCAGAGCTACATAGAGGGGGAGGTTCACCTCCCTTGACCTGCTGACAACACTCTTCCTAATCTAATCCAGGATACTATTGTCACACCGGCTCATCATTAACCTGTTGTTCCCCAGGACTCCCACGTCCCTCTCTGCAGAGCTGGTTTCCAGAAGGTCAACCCCAAACCTGTACTGGTGCATGGGTTTATTCCTCCCTAAGCGCAGGACCCTGCATTTGCCTTTGTTGAACTTTGTGAGATCCCTCTCCACCCTTGATCCAGACTTTCCCGTGGTCTCCAGGTCACTGGATTTCTGAAGGACAGTCAGCACAGACTGAGGCAAAGGCGGCACTAAGTACCTCAAAATTTTCCATGTCCAGTGTCATCAGTCCCCATCTCATTGGGCAATGGGCCCACATTTTCCCCACTCTTCCCTTTGTTACCTATGTGCTTGGAGAAGCCCGTCTTGTTGTCTTTCACATCCCCTGTCAGATTCAACTGCATTTGCGCTTTGGCTTTCCTAACCTTATTGCTGCATGGTCAGATAATGTCTATACTTCCTCACAGGTCCTGTCCTTGCTTTCACTCTCTGTATGTTTTCTTTTTTTGTGTTTGAGTTTTGTCCAGGAGCTCCTTGATCATCCATGAAGGCCTCCTTGTAGTTTTGCCTGACTTCCAGCTCTTTGAGATGAACTGTTCTTGAGCTTCGCTCTAGGATTTTATTCGATGGGACTCTTCTAATACACCACTGTATTGTCCCCACAGTAGATATCAGGGTGGTTGAAGTCCCCCATGAAGACCAGCAAAGTACAAAATAAGGATTGATATTTCAGCAGTGAAATGGAAATATACTATGTTAGATTTTACACAGGTGAGCCAAGTATTTTTTTCTTCACTTGTAGTCAGACATACAGTTGTGCTATCTTAATGGAATTTAGGCCAACTTAGAGTCATTTATTAATAAATGAGCACAAAGAAGAAATATATTATTTTTTTAATGTGTGTTCAAATGACAATGACATTATATACTCAACTCAAATTGAGGATGACAAATCTGCAAATGTATATCATGTACACAAATGTGTGTATATATGTAAATTAATATAAACATATTTCAAATTAAAAATATTAGTCCTGAAATGTTAAAAGGAAGTGTAGCTAGCCAGAATTTACAATGGAAAATTAGTACTGAAGTTATAACTACTTAATAGCTCAGCACTTTGTCAGCAACCCAGAAAAATCCAAATACATGTGTTATCTCAGTGGTTTAACTGGAACTTACAAATCTACTACTACACATGTTCCCTGAATCGGAGCAAGACCCCTCAGCAATGTGGAAGAATAAGATGCAAATTAATGACTATTTAGTACATATGATACTGTGCATACTGTACTATTTATTTTTGTGTTGTTAGTGGCAGTATACCACAGGTTGTCAATAAAGACAGAGAAGCATTAAGAGCATTAATGCTTGTGCTCGCTGATATAGACTAAAGGCTGGGAATGCAACACTTCAGTACTGCTGAATCCAAAATAATTTTCTGCCTCCCACACATAGCCTGAGTATCAGGGTACTCACACAAACCAGAAAATGAGAACAGAAAGGAATCATGCTATCAACTTGTGGGGATTCATCTAACCCAATGCAGAAATCTACAGCCCATCTCACCCTAGAACAGATGTCATAGATAGGCAGAGGTCCTATTTCCGCTGAGTAGGAGTCTGAACAAGATATAGCTGTTTATATTCCACACATGCAGAGAGATGATACTGCTGATTTCATTCCTTCTTATGCTTAGATTTCCCTGTTCTATACCAAAACAATTATTCTTATCAACTTGTGTATGACTAAATCCATGACACCTAAGACTGCATAACAGTCTTAAACATAAATATAACACAATTGAAACTGTGGTTTGGAACTTGATCAATCTTTTTTTGCCAATGGCATCAAATCTCAAGCTCAGAATTGTACATTTAATGGAGGGAAGGTCAACTGAGGAACAATTAGGAGACACAATCTAAGAGTTTCCATGCTAATTTAGTTAAAACTTGCCAGTCACATACAAACACACAAATATATATACACACAGAGAATTGTTACTAAGCAATCATACAAACATCACTTACATAGAATTGGACAATCACATTTGTAGTATGAGTCACTTCAAAACAGAAAGCTTACCTTTGAACCCAGCAGCACAATGACACGAAAACTGGCCAATTAAATCCATACAGGTAGCTCCATTTTTGCAAGGTGAACTTGAGCATTCATTAATTTCAACTTCACAGAAGAGTCCTTCATATCCTGGCACACAGTTACAGCTGTAATTATGCAAGTGGTCCTCGCAGACACCATATTCAGAGCACTGGTTTCCAACGCAATCGTCTATATCACGTTCACAGAATATGCCAGTGTAACCAAGGGGACATACGCACCTGTTATTGAAATGAGAGGAGGAAAAGAAACCAAACACCAGTCTTGAATATACAGATCAATAATGACTAATAATGTTAACAATGTTTTCACTTTGAATTACTCACAAATGAATTGCAATTTTTTTTCAGTCTTCTTTCTTTACCCTTAATTAGTTACTAAGTAATTTTGTTTCACATAGACCGTTTGCAATAATTAAATGTAACTGCACAATGATAAAAATCTTAGCTATTTAGATGGGACAAACTAGTAGCTATGTAACTTTTACTGTCAAGCTTCCCATGACAATATTCAACTCGAAAAATAGTATAAACTATGAATATTATCCATTTAAGAGTTTCATTTTTTTAAGATTATTAGTTGCTTGGTACAATATCACCAGGAGAAAAAAAATTACATCCTGCTTGCTCTGGACATAAAATCAATCTAAAAATGTTTTATCATTATAAATATGGGTTGCAACTCCTGTCTGTAACTGGAAAAAAAACCCCAATCTATACAATTTTAAACAAATTGAGCAGGATTATTTTTTTTCTCCAGTATAGGATGATATATAAATCATATAAGACTGGAGATGACCTTTTCATACTTCACTTTCTCCCAATTTTTTTTTAACGTGTGAATGCAAACAAAGCTGGATTATCTCATAGCTGATCCACATCTCATAAAATCAGAAAATCCCTTGTACTTAACAATATTTTATTTGATTGATCCTCTCCTTATCATGTCCAGAGGTCTTCTTGCATGGGAGGAGACAATCTTACAATAATCTTACATGTTCTTGATCCACAGAGATGTTATCTAGAGGCTGGAAAGAACTAACATGTTAAGGAAGCCTTGATTATAGCAATTTTCCCTACTGATCCATCAGTCAGAAAGGATCATGCCACTGTTTGCTTCAGCCCTTGCTTATTATTCCTGCATTTTTACGTTAAACTTGTGGAAATTTCCACTCATATATTTTTAAACAAATTTCTTACAGGATAATTCTAAGTCAAAAGGAAAATGATCCCATGTAAGATTCTTTATACAGAAAGGATCCTGAAAAAGATAGCATGATGGGAGCTGTTTTGAATGTCATTTCACAAAAGCTTTTTGCAATCTAACTTTTGGATTAAGGAAGTTATAACCATATCCACCACTGGTACACTTTGTTCTCTGTTCCGTTAGGCTCTAATTTTACCTGCAACTCTTCTTGGCAAGACAGAATTTGAAAGACCAAAGAACTTCGTCTGTGTACAAACTAGAGCTTGTGAAGGGCAGAACACTGTGGGAACTACATCTATCACACTACTAATAAAATACTTCTGATGAAAAAGGAAGAGAGAAAAGGGATATGTATAAAATGAATTGTTCCTAGTATTTAATCCAATTAAATATTTTCTTTTTTTCTCTCAAGGTAGTCTGTGGGCGTTAGTGCAGCTCTGAGAGTTGGAGAGTAGCTTCAGAACACATAGAAAATTAGGTGATTTTTCCCTTTCATGTTGTGACTAAGAGAAGCCTACAGTAAAGAGGGTATCATTATAAGGAGCTGTTCTTGGCTGTTATGTAACTCTACAGAGGACTTAGTTTAGAGATGGTTCAGTCATTTTCTTATAATTAAAAGGCTTTTAGTCTACGGAAAAGTCACGTACTACCAGCAAATAAGTAATTATTTAAACAGAAGATCACCAACTGATTCAGTCACAATTGTTATATTTGACATGTATATAAACAAATATCAGCCACTTTCATTTCCACTGCCTCCTTGCAGGCAAGTCCAGGCTTCCCAGTCTGACTTGTCAACTTTGTGTCCTCTTGATCCCTAGGAAATTTTTTCATAATACCTGAGGCCTGCTTTTGTGCTCTGCGTCTCAAGGTGCATCTGAGTAACTGTGTTAGATCAGATGAGGAGGAAACTTTCATGAATAATTTCTTGTCTGTTCCAAACTGCAGTGTTTTTTATCACATTGCAGAGCAGTATCAGAGCATGTAAATCTGATTTCTTTCAGTTGAAACTAAATCAGTAGATATCATGGTTTTAAAAGCCACCACACAGCCTCTTGTTAAAACCCTCGTGGGCTGAGGCAAGGACAGGGAGGGCTCAATCACCACTTACGGTCATGGGCAAGAAACCCACCTGACTTGGGAAAACACAAAAACCCTAATTTATTAACTATTTACAATCAAAAACAAAGCAAGATAATGAGAAAAAACCTGCATCTTAGAAAGACACCTCTCGCCCATCCCTCCCTTCCTTCCAGGCCCAAAGGCTTTGTTCCTGGTTTCAGTACCTCCTCCCCCCTGGCAGCCCAGGAGCCAGGGAATGGGGGTTGTGGTCAGTCCATGTTGTCTCTGCTGTTTCTTCCTCCTCAAGGGAGGGTTCCTCACAGTCTTTCCCTGCTCCAGCATGGAATCCCTCTCACAGGAGAGTCCTTCCCATATGGGGTCACAGTCCTCTGACAAATGCTCTGCTCCAGTGTGGGTTTCTTCAACAATATTCATGGCCTCCTTAGAGCATGGCTGCTTCTTCCAATGTGGAGTCCTCCATGGCCACAACTCCACGTGCTACAGAAAAGCTCCTTTTTTCATGGGCTGCATCAGGACACAACATGCATTACCATCACTCTTTACCACACTGCAGGTGCATCTCTGTTCTGGGGTACCTCCTTTCTCTCCTTTCTCTTCACTGACCATCGTGTCTGTGTAGTTGCCCCTCTCACATCCCTCTTCTCCCTCCACCGCAGGTTCTTTCACCAGCTCCTGAGAAATGCCTGGCTCTCGGGCAAGCCATGGCAGAGGCTTGGACAGCAGCAGTTCGGGTTACAGGAGAAGCCGGGCAGGCAGCTGGACAGCCGTGTCGTGCCCTGCCCAGGGCTGTGCCACCCCCTCCATGTCCTGTGCCCCCTCTTCAATATGTCATTCGCAGAGGCACTGATGGGCTCAGCCCTGGCCAGGGGTGGGTCCAGGCTGGAGCTCGGGGAGCTTCCAGCAGCTTCTCACAGGAGCCAGCTTGGCAGTACTCACCCCTGCTGGCCCCAGCTCCAAAGGCTTGGAGCCAGAGTGGGGGGCAACTCTTAACAGTCACTTACAGGAGCCACTACTGCAGCCCCTCCCTCACTACCAGAGCAGCCTTGGAGCTGGGGGAACTCTTGGCAGTTACTTCCAGGAGCCATTCCTGGGTCCCTCCCCTGCTACCAAGCAAACCCACCACACAAACAACAAGAGTAGATGTGCTCCTTGCAGTACAGCTAATGCAAGCCAACTGATAATGGGCTTTTAGTCCATGGACCAAAACAGAGCTTACTTGAAGTAAGCCCTCCATATCTTGTATAGTGTGGTTGTGAGTTCTTCAGCACCACCATTTTTGCTTTACAGATCCATTGCTACTACCTACTCAAGTTGGGACAGCAACAGTATTCTCTCTTCTCAGTCACTCCTTAGCAAAGGAGAGATCTCGCCCTCCTCCTGGGAGTTCCAGCTGATTCTGTTTCTCACTTTTTAAAGGAATTAAGTTAACATAAATAACCTCAAACAGTTGCCTTAGAGCTAAATATAAAGTCAATTTATATAAAATTTCATTATGCATGAAGATGCAAAGCACATATACTTTTAGTTACCTTTAGCTGCACAGTTTCTGAATCCACCAACAATAAAACTTCAGTATGCAAACAACAAACACTCATACTAACTTTTCTGGTGCAGTTAATCAATTTATTTCCTTAAACTATTATACAGTAAAAAAAATTTTTTACAGTGATGATTAGTGTGTACATTGTGAAAATCCAACTATTCAGTCATTCTTGGAAAATGTGGCTCTTATCATTAACACTGAATAGAATATTTAATTTACAGCTCTGCTTAACAGGAGAGGATAAAGAGAAGGAATTTTTTATTGTTTACTTATTACTAGTGTGTAGCTTATCTTCAGAGACCACAGAAGAACTACACAGAAATAGATGCAATAGAGAATCCACTAGTTTCAGTTTCATGCTTCTGGTTCCATACTACAAGTAAAGATGTTATGAGTATTGTGCTTTTCAATGCTTCGGTGTCTGGAGCATCTAAGAATGGAACTAAGAATGAAACCAACTAAGAATGGAACGTCCTTTGGTTTTCCTGGTGAAATTATAACTGGATGTCTTTCAATTTAATATGGCTTATCTCCTGCAGCAGATAAATCAAGCTCTCATTTTTTTTTACTTTTCTTTTCATATTATTGCTCAGAAAAAAAATAAAACAAAATCACAAAGTTTTCTCATGTCATTTTAGTGTGAAAAGTTTACTTAGATTAGCTATTAAGCACAGGTTACTGCTTCCTTGAACATACAGAAGATGTTGTGATTTATTTTCTTCAGTGTGAATATGATTAGAAAACAATTTTAAAAATGGATCTTCATGTCAGATAAAACGAAGTGGCTGACTTATACAGCTAGTCAAGCTGAAACCTGTGGCAGTAGCCCAAAACAATGTAAAACTACAAACTAATGGTGAAGGAAGAGGTTTTGTTCTGTCAGCATTTGACAAACAACATACATGAATGCAAACAGGAGTATTCTAGTCCTCTTTATAACAAGTGAATTTCTTACTATGTGTTGAGGATTAAAACATCTAATCATTCATTTATTGTTTATAACCAAGACTGAAGTTTAGAGGTGACAGGATCTTGAAGTTCAATAAATTCTTTATAAACACTATTTAAATAACCTACATTGAATTCTAATGACGTGTACAAATAACTTTAGTACATAACACCACATATGGAAAACCTACAAAGGCAGGCTAAAACGTATTTAAATGAATAAGCTAATAATAGTCTTTCTTTAAAAACTGTACTTTATAGTGTGTCTATTTTTCAATAAAAATGGGCCATTTTTGTGCAGTAAAATTCTAAACTAGTCAAGTCTTTAAGTTTGGTGCATTTTTTGTTAATTTAACATTAGCATACAATAGTTGCCACTTACATGAATACATTATATATTCAACAGTACCACATACAATGCAGATATGGATTGCACAGTTTCTTAAATTATATGTATAACAGTGTAAGTAGAGTGCTGTGGGCTTTGGATATCAGCATCTGACTGCATTTATTTGTAGCTTTACCATTTCTATAAGATTCTAAATGATCCAAGATATTTAACAGATATTATAATTTCATCTCTAAGTCAATCCCTGAACACAGTTTTGTTAAACACTGTGCTGGTACAACACTGACATAGTTGAACTTCAGGTATCTTTTCCTGTTGGACTTAGAAATAATATCAAGACCAATGATCTCTAAGTAATTCTTTTACACATATAGTAGGAAAAATAACATCACCATATTAGATTTTAATGAATATGACCTTGCGTTAATATTTCAGCAGCACTAAAATACTGAACATGATATCAGAAGCTCTGAATCACAGATTGATTTACAGTTTTCATTTGCTGCAGAGCTGAAATGGTTCTCGACAGTAAATTAAAAAGGAATTTGTACACAGATATATATGATACCAGCATCTATTTGAGTGAATCTCTAGCTCAGGAAACATGTTTTTCACCCTTATCAGAGGGATGTCCTGCCTCTGTGCTGAAACATCGGTGCAGGGGCTCAGCCTTGTCATGGCCTGGGCTGGGTTTCAATGGTATAACCCCTGCTCCAAGGCCCAGAGACCACTGCCTGCCCTGCTCCAGCGTTAGCTCTTGGAATGGCCCACTGGGGACAGGGGGACACCTCCCAGCAAAGACCAGGAGATGTTCATGACAACCCCCAAATACTTTCTTAAGGAAGACTAAAACATCAAGCTTACAAACTAGGGGAATGTTGAAAAGATGAGCACGGCACCAAAGAAAAGATAAATATGAAGAAGTTTTATATGAACGTGAATGGGAATAACAATACTTTCTTAGCTTCATATATGTCCTCTTTTGTCCACAGCAAGATTTTGAGTGTAATGTATCCCAGAAGGGAAAACAATACCTCAATGCTTTTTGCTACAAACATGGATTTTAGCAGTGGATACTAAACTCCAGGCACAGTTCCCCTATTGTGGATTGCTCTGCTCCAATACATATCATGCAGATGACTGACTATGTTGCTCCTCCACTCCGTAGTTAGTCCAAGCGGGACAGCTGTCACAATGTCACCACAGATGACAGAGATGTAGTACAGCTTGTACCACTGAGTAAATAACTGTACAATGGATGAATCTTTAAAATGACTAAAAAAAGCCAAAGACCAGACTAAAGATGTGGTTACACTGATCTGTGCTACGAGACAACCCAGCAGTTTTGTATCTTGAGATGGATGGCACATAGGAGCACTGAAGTTCGGCATTAGGAAAGACTTCTCAGTATCTCTCTACTTTGTTTCTTTTTTTTTTTTTTAATTATAATAGTCCAAGCAGATTAACTGCATTTACTCAATTATTTTGTTTTCTAGTTGAAATATGAACTGCACACACCTTCATAAATGGACAAAAAGGTTATATAGTTTCACTTTGGCTTTTTGTAAACATCTATATTCTCCGCAAAAAAGCTGTTGTATAACTTATTACTGAGATATTCCTTAAGAAATTGCAACATATATTCACCTGCCTTCTTGAGCTGTAGCAAAACTAATAGAAATATTTTTCCTGTTTCTCTAGTGGAAGAAGCCTGTTATTGCTTCAGAAAACTGTATATCATAGTACTAACTTTACACAGTACTGTCAGCTAGGTCTTGCAATCAAATTTCATATATAGTACAGAATGAATAAAGCCGAAAATGGAAAATTAGAAATTACAGAAAATATAATCAAACAGATTAATTTATCCAGCTGGCAGAAAATGGAAAAAAGTCAAGGATGAATAAAGTAATAGAAGGTTTAAGTTTTGTGATACTTGAAAGCTACCTAAATTATGTTTACTTTTAATAATCTTGTTGGCATCATGTCAAGAAGTATTTTATATTCTAAAATATTTTATTTAACAATGTTTCCCTAGGTAAGGCTTTACTCTTTCATAGTGAAATTAATTCAAGATTAAATTCTACATGCTGAAATTCATATGCTGAATAATGAAGAAGGAGTTGGCAATTTATGTTTTACTGTTCACCAAATCTAATTTCTTAATGGGAAGTTTTTCTGCATAAAACTCATGAAATTCTGACCTCAGAGCTGTATCTATACTAAAATACATCTTTTTAAAACATTAGTTTATCAGGACCTTTTGTACAGTGGCAAATCCTACAATACAGCTTCTTCAAGCATCTTAATTTAATAGTTCTCAGTCCTTCTTGGTGGGCTTTCCTGGGGCTGTAAGTGTAGAACGTCATCTGACTAGACTGGACTGTAGAAACAGGAGAAACAGGACAGGTTAACAGAAACTACACTGAATTTTAAAATCTGCCTTTTCCCTCTGTTGCTTCCCTTCCTTAAATAAAATGCAGTAAAATATTTTTATAATGTTTATTAAGAGTTATTTCAGTTAAGCTCTTGGTTGTCCAAAATGTAATGTTGGCAAGGAATATATTTACAAGGGTAAAGAAAACAGTAATAAACTTCCCTTGGATTTTAAAGCAGGATGATGAACTCCTTGAAGAGTTCTTTCACATTAATTATGCATTAATTGTTTCTCTTTGGGCCATGTTAAATTCGTTCTCTCTTCTCCTGCAAGGCATATAATGAAGCGATAGAGATTTTTGGCAGGAAAATTCAAACCTCTTTTTATGTAGCAACACTGTCTGTTTACTGAGGTAATGAATCTACTGTTTTTCCTCTCCTGTATATGTGACTAAAGAGATCCTTTTGGTGTGTGGATGCAATTGGTCTATTGCATGGTATCTGCCACATTCATCATATTGACGGCTACAGCATCCAGCCAGTGGCAGGAGCAGTAATTCTTTGGAGAAGTTATCACTTTAAATACATGCTGATTAACTTATGTTATGATATCTCAAACAGCACAGACTCAGCTGGAAGTGCAGTAATTCATTTGAATCAATAAGAGGCTTTGTGTCAGTGTGATTGAGGCCACTTTAGTTGTAAGAGAAGGCTCACTGAACCAAAGGAGTAAAACTCCCAAGACTTATTGTTGTGATCACGTTGCTCTTACTATGTAGCCTTTCTGAGCATTGTACTACACCATAGTTTTAAAGTCCCCCTCCTTCTCCCAGAGCAATTCCCTGTCCTGAACTCAAAGGAAATTCCCTGCATATATAAACTATACACTTATGTGACACTATGGTCTGGAATGGTAATTTCAAAATGGGAGGGGAAATAGAATATGCCATAGTAAGGAAAGAGAAAACTTAGAAAAATTGCATACATCTGAGTGCTTATTTCCAACCTGGAACAATCTGACAGTTTGAAGAATGTGAGAGTTTAAAAGAGGGGATGGTCTTGAAGCTAAGCTGGGTACTTTCCCTGCTTTCCTGGTCTTAGCATTACTATAACAAGCCACCACTGGAACTAAACATTATAACCAAAGTTTAATAATTAGCTCAGAAGTTAAGATTTCTTAACTAGGAGAAAGGTCTGGATTTTTACACCAATTTTCCAAAACTAAAAAACTAACACATAACATTTTGGCTTACTTAATAAGTGGAGGAGATAAAGGCATGTGATGTTTTGAATGTCTAATGGCTTTAAATATGGATCTCAGTAGGGTTGTTAATGGCACTTACACATTTAATTCTCCATATATTCTGCTGACAGTTTTCTTATGTCTTCCTGAAACTACTTTGCATCAAATATAGCTCTTGGTAACTGCCTTATCAAAAGTGATACCCATTTCATGATAAAAATGTAAATTGAAAGAGTCTTGCAAAAAGTTGTGTGACTACAGTAGTTACATTCAGCACTTCCTTTTCTAGTCTTTTGGTTTTAATGCTGTATTGGAAAGGGGAAAGGACAATAGTTTCACTTGTTGACAATAAATAACTCTTCGGAAATACCACTAATTTTAAGGAAGGAATAGTTCAGTTCTCTTAAAAAATGCTTCACCATCATTGAGAAACAATGATCCTCTGTTGACAGAGCAGGTATTATACAGTAAACACTCTGCACCTTGTCTTTGCAAAGTGACCAGCTGTTGTGCTGTGGGGTCAGATTCTCTGACAACAAAACTGTCCACTAACACCTCTAGGATTAGGAACTTAAAGGCGTATTTTCTTTTTCCTTAAATAAGCATAATTACTTGTCAACTTACTTTGTCTTTCAGTGACTGAAAAAGTAAGAATTAAGCATTTTCTGTCAGTAGCCTGAGCTTGGATTAGCAAGCTAAACTCAAAGGTCGTGCTTTACCAGAAGTCTTCAGAGCTACTCATTTCTCAGTAAATGCTAGTGGACTTTGTAAGGTAAACATGGCATTGTTCTTCTGTTAGAATTCTTTTCCAGATAGAGACATGAAAATCACAGGTTTATCAGTCAAATAAAACATCAAAATTTGGTGTGAGAGCTGATTGCAAGCTGGCAAAAAAGAATAATTTATACTTTGTAAAGACTCTGGCAAGAATTCCTTTTAACTCTAGTATGTTGAGAATCACACACTTGTCTGTATTTGTGTGCTTATTTGGGGATTGTAGTTATTACAGATGATCCTATAGAAACAGAGGTGGAGTGGAAGAAATTTTTAATTACCTCTGTCTTAATTTTGTCTACTATTGCAACCTTTTCTAAATGGAAATGTTAATACATATTAATTACAGTGCTTTTAAGTATAAGACACAGAATAAAATTAAAGCTTTTCGAAATACATCAATAGGCATTATGGAAAGATTTTAGTTGTCCTGTTTTTATATAGAGGAAAAATAAATAATTCAAGTTTGATAAGAACAGCTGAACTCTGCTTACTGAAGAAATCATTTTTCTATTTATTTTTCCCCCGTACTTTTATGAAGTCTCATTTTCAAATATCTACATCATGTTACAGCTCACTAAGGAAACTACATACTTGACAGTTTTGTTAATACCTAAAGAAAAAAAAAGAAGCCACAAATAATTCAGCATTTCAGCTACTCACTTGAAAATGATAATTAAAGTTCTAGTAAGAAAAGTCACTCCATGACACACCCCAGGCTCATACAGTGTTTACCATACACTAAAATAGATTAGTTTTTTATCTAAGATTTTTATAGCTGGTTTAACTTTGTCCAGCAAAGTATATTTGTGAGGTCTTCCTGTATAATACTTCAGACTACACAATCTTATTAAATGTTCATGCTTATTAAAAGTTAGCAACCATGGCATTTTATAATCTGAAAAAATTATTACTGCAGTAGCAACTCGCTTTGTAATTCTTGTTAAATGGAAAAATATCCTAATACAGCATAAACTTCTTTATGAAGGCTTATATGGAAAGCACCATGTTAGTACCTGTATTCATTAATTCCATCTTCACATGTGGCTCCATATTTGCACTGGTTTACCTCACAGTCATTAATATTCTCCAGGCATGTTTGTCCTGTCCATCCAAGGGCACAAACACAGTGAGATCTCTGATTTTCTTCATCGTAGAAGCAGCTACCTCCATTCGCACATACCTGAAGACGAAAAGCACAAATACATAAAGAGGTTTTCTCTACATGTTGTGTTTTTTCCCCAAAGTGTTTAACTGATAACCAGTTGGAAAGAAATACGGTTATTTACTGGTTTTATACTGTAATATTACAAAAGATCGCTAAGAACCTAAAATACTGAATATCATTAAATCAATATATGAATTCACTGTTGTGGTGGGTTAACCTTGGTTGGATGCCAGGTGCCCACCAGGCCCCTCTTACACTCCCCTCTTCAGCAAAATAAAGAGGGAGAATAAGATGAAAAACTCATGGATCAAAACAAAAGCAGTTGAATTAAAGCAAAGGCCAAGGCCACGCACAGAAACAAAAGGTAAATAAAGATGTTATTCTCTCCTTCCCCTCAGTAAGCAATGCCTGGCCACTTCCCAGGAAAGCACAGCTTCAGTGTGTGCAGCAGCTGCTCCTGAAGACAAACACAGTAACAAATACCCCCCTCCTCCTCCCTGCCCTTGGCTTTTATGGCTGAGCTGAGGTCACATGGTATGGAACAGCCAATCCGGGTCAGCTGTCCTGGCTCCGCCCCCTCCCAAGATGTGTTATAAACACCCTGCTGGGTGCTGGGGTAACACTCAGCACTGGGAGGGTGCTCTGGGAATATAAACCCAGTGCACTTGTTTATCTGGAAAGAGCCATTTATGTTTCAATTTAATGGTGTTATTTTCAAAACTGACTTTAAACTGTGCTTGTTTTAGGAGGGATGACAGTAAACTAAGCTGTTAGTTTTCCATTGGAAGATTAGAACAACTGTTCCTGTGCTTAAAATCTGCATATAATTTAATTGAATTTGATGTTATCAGGAAAAAAAGACTGAATAACTTTTTAATTTTAATCATACTTCTGATTCACAGACTATCCTTGAATCTTTTTTATTTTTATATATATATATATACATATGTATATATGTATATTTATTTTCAGTGTGCTCGTACTGAAAAAGGAATAAACCTAGACTGGAACAGCATTTTTTCTTTATAGTTTTCACTTGCTAATATTACTTTATAAATGTTTTTCCTGTATTCATCAAAAATTATAGAAAGTTCTTGGTTGGAATGAATGCTCCTTTCTTCATTTTACTTTTAGGGTTCTATTTCTTTTTTATTAAAACTTTGCTAGTGTAAAAACAGATAACTACAGTTTAATTTCAAAGCAATTCAGACCTCTCCTTCTAATCAATTGGTTTCTAAAGAAAATGGTGTCTACAAGATGAGCTACTGCACTAGTGCTTCAGTTTGAGTCTCAATCTCTTTATAATGTCATTAAGATTTTCAATTGTAGCAGTTCTTGGCAGGAATCCTGTAATATTCATTTGTCTTTGATTAAGTTTTAAATTGACCTTAAAATTAAGAGATTTTTGCAATGCTATCAGTACTGAATTTTAGACTTGGGATCTGTTTTCAATAAGCAACTTCTTGATGAAAGCACTGCTTCATCAATACTTTTGGAAATATTGTCAGCTTTGATTTTTATGTGTCCTCTTACTTTTTTGTTTAAACATTTCTGCAGGATTTTGTCCTGAGGCTTTCTATTTTCTCAAAGCTCAAATAGATCAAATAGGCCTACAATCAAGAAAAACATCTAGAAAAACTTATACAACTAAGACAAAAGTCATTTTTCTGTATTGCCACAATATTATATTAGTTATGTTCTTATGGTGTTTTGAAACTTTATAATGTGAAGAAAAGTGTTACTCTCTCACATGTTGGTGAAATCTAAAGCAGCTTAAAATTAAAGCTGTGGAAGATATTTTTAGCATAAAATCTACTTACTAGTCTTCTCTATCAGATGGATTTTTATCTCTGCTGTAAAATTAATTCTATGTAAGTTTAAATATTGAAAAATTTGAGTTAGAATAATTAAGGATTTTATAAGAAATTAAGGCTATATACATTTATTATTCTATTACTAAAGTCAAACTAAATACCTCTACATTGTGGTTTTCTAAAGTTACTACAAAGATTTGTAAAACAAAGGCTCTTCTGTCTGATCATCACACTTCTGCCTATGACAAGGACTTTAAAATAAAACTGCCTTATTAGGTGGTCTTGATAAAAACAGAAGAATCTCTTCCTTCTAATATCAACCCAGAAATGTTATTACAGCAAGGAAAGATAACTAGTCACTAGATGATTACATTTGTTTCTGCTTTCTTCACTCTGCAGCCATTGAAGGAAAGAACCCTATGACATGGCTGTCTCTTCTCTGCATATCACCTGTTCTCCATTGCTTGAGATAAACCAGTGAGCTAGCAGCTTCTCACTCAGGGCAGTCGTTATTTCCTAACACTTCTTCCATCTTACTTGTCCTGGAATTCTCTGCAGTTAGAATGAAACTGTACTTTTAAAATAAATGTACACACACACACACGCTTTTTTTCCCAAGGCATATAGTTTTACTGTAGTCTTCAGGCTTTATTACTGCAAAATCAATTGTACTTAGATATTCAAACTTTTCCAAAGGTGTCATTTTAGTTAATCTGCCCTATATTATTTCCTGGACTAGTGGTACATTAAGCAAGTAGATATTTTTTTTTTCTTAAAACAGCTAAAAAAAATACAAATCTCTTTAAAAAAAAAAGAATTTCAATAAACTTTTGTTAACAAGTCTGTAAGAAATTATGAAAATAAAAAATGGAAAAGTATTATTAATATGAAAGAAGCACTCTGCTTAATTTAACTGTTTGTAGATATGACTTTTACCTGCACTGTAGATGCTATTGAACTATTCCATGTTGAACAAATGTATAACATTCTTAGATTGCCTATAAACAGAAGCTGATGCCTTTCTTGCTCTCCAGATTATGAGTTAGTTCCTAATTTTTACAGCCTTAGTTCCACTATATTATCTTTTTATTCCATTCTGCTGTTCTGGCTGCTGACAATTAAGCATTATTTTCCCAATCCATAAGTGTAGTGAGCATTGTTACAGCAGTTTCTAAGAAGCAAACTTTGTAGAGAACTAGATAGAAAATATAATTCTACAGTTGGCTATATTGCTCAGCATCTAAAACCCTACCTGCTATGTCTACTGGCACCAGTAATTGAAAAATCATTGAATTTCTTATTCTGGAAATTAATTTCATATAACAATCCTGAAATTCACAGATGACACTTGTCCTTTGCAAAAGTGCACACTAAATTCTGTCTTATTTTTCCAGATCACTTCTCTAAGGTGGTGTCAGATTCAGTTTTATCATGAGTAATCTAGGATGCCTCCATGTTTGTGATTGTTTGGGTCACAGGTGGGCTTTTGAAATGAACACTCTCTCCAGGGTGGTGGAGTTCCCATCACTGAATGTTTTCAAGATGTAATTGGACAGGGTTCTAGATAATCTCACCTAGGCTCCCTTTCCCATGAAAGGTTGGACTAGATGGTCTTTCAATGTCCCTTTGAACCTGGGCTGTTCTGTGATTCTATGGTTTGATGATCTACGCGTAGTATCTTGCACTACAGTCACTTCTCATTACCACTGCTCTTATCAATTCTCTATGAACTCCTGTCAACAAAAATATTGGGGTTTATAGCATACATCCTATATTCAAATGGGAAAAGGATATTTTATTTCTTTTGATGTCTTCCTGAGTAGGCAAGAGAAGAAAAGATATTATAATATCAAGTGGCTAGATTTGGTCTTGTTGGAAGTCATTAATTTAAAAATGCCAAAATTTTGATTTATTTGGAGGTCCTTTATCCTGGTTACAAAGCTAGGACGAGATTTTTAATTTAAAGGAAGATACTCCCTGTTTTAATAAGTTCACAATTAATTTTTTATATTTATTTTTAAATAATTTATAA
>VZTO01019117.1:33515-59095 GCA_013400615.1 Syrrhaptes paradoxus | reverse complement strand
TGATTCTATGATTTGTTTGCCTAGAAACTTTTTACCTAGAAGTTCTTGGAAATATCAGACCTGCTCATGTGAAAATCGTTAAGTTTTGTCATTCATTTTTTCTTGTTTGGATGTTTATGTTTTTAAGTCAAGACTCACCTTCCTGAACCACCATGTGGAAATCACTAGACCACTGTGTATCGTACAGTATGTCTACTGGGGCATCTCACCACATTTTGGAGATAGAGACCAAGAGGTACTTGAGAAACAGCTATTGTGAGGCACTAGAGCAGCTCAGATGAACACAGATTTATGTGAAACAGTCAAAATGCAGCTTGAGAAGCCACAAGAAAGCAATTCTGTTTGGGAATGTCAAAGTA
Organism: Syrrhaptes paradoxus; assembly: GCA_013400615.1. Lineage (NCBI taxonomy): Eukaryota > Metazoa > Chordata > Aves > Pterocliformes > Pteroclidae > Syrrhaptes > Syrrhaptes paradoxus. Next base: position 58,736 of record VZTO01019117.1, on the reverse strand, counting down.
CTTCAGTTGTTTTAGGCAGAAATGTTGAAATGCCTTGGCATTTCTGAAGCTTTTTCTTCCCCAGAACATTCCATTTCAAAACTTTCGTTTCTGGAATAGGACAATAATTGTCCTATCACTTTGAGTAAGTTGATTCATGAAACAGATGCCAACAAACTTGAGTTTTCTGTAACCTGTTGGTTTTTAAGGTGTGCACAAGCAGTAATTTCCATAAGATTAACATGTAAGATTAACATATGAACAGAATTAGTTTCTCTTTTAGGAGCAGTGATAACATTATTTATGATGGTAGTAAGGAGCAGGTTTACGCCATCTTGCACTGATGCTGAGACCACCGCCTTTCAACTAGTTCTACTTCATTTGGATTTTGTTATTGAAACAGAAATAAGGTGTTGTGTTCCTGTTTTCACTGTGTACTCTTGCTAATAATGAAAGGCTGTTTGCTTTTTGTTTAGGAAAAACAAAAAATGTCTGAGTAGATGCATAGTCTTTCTGGACTCTTAATGTACTAATTGAAATGAACACTATATTTATTTATTTTTAATAGGACAGTGATGGGGACAAGAGTGACGATAACTTGGTTGTAGATGTATCCAATGAGGTAACTTTTTTCGTTTTTGTAGTCTTGACGTTTGCAGAAAGGTTAAAGGAACTGTGCATTTCAGTGCTAGAAGAAAAAGAATCCTCTGTGTGGATATGTTAAAATATTCACAATGTCTGCTTTTTGGTAGTACTGCAGTTACTATGTCTTCCTCTGAGCTTTATCTGGTTGCCCTCTCGTCTTCTCCTTCTACTGCTTTGTCCAGGTCTGTTCTCCCTGCAATTATGTTCTGATGCTTCACAGCTGCTCTGTAGTGGAGAGAGAGGGTTTGTGGTGAGATGCAGGTGGAGGAATGAGGTTTTCAAACTACTGCCTTAAAATTAGAAAGGAAGACATTATCTAACCTTGTATTCGATAGTAAGAGTATTAAAAACATTCCTGGTACCTTAAAAATTAATAGTGTTTTAACATAGAACATCCTACATTAAAGACAGCATTTTCCAGAAATGTTTTTTAGAATGAAGCCAGATAAAGTTGGAATGAAGTCAGTTCACAAAATTTTCTAGAGGTTGTAGCCACTTTTTTTCTCTAGGGCAGAGATTTGGCAGTAGCATCAAGGTGAAGGGATTGGCCTTCCCTTTCCTTCATCTTTTATTTCACAGAACAAAGAGATTTAGGAAGCTTGAATGTGGTAGTGAGATACTTCTGCTCTGTGAAAAGCACAGGGAGAAAAGCTGACAGAGAAGAAGTGTCTTCAGCAGCTCCCAGTGCCCAAATGATGTCAGCCAAGTAGAAAAAATGGGTATCCAACTAGGGATTTTACTAATCCTTTCAGAAGCCCTGTTACAATGAAACTGCTCAGTAATCAATCAGTAGATTTAGTGTCCTCTCATGAGGACTGTTTCCTCCCTGATCCTATTCTCATGAGCCAAAGGAGCATGGAGAACCTGCAGAGCTCTGATGGCATTGCAGCTTGCTGGGCTGGCTATTTCAGGTTAAAGTAAATGCACACAGTGCCTCTGGAAGAGAGAGAGGCAATCACCTGCAAGGTGATTTCAGTTTTTCCCATAAATTTCAGTAGCAAGGCATTTGGAGATGGTATTTATAAAGTGACAGATATCATGGCATATAAAGCATGCATCTTTATCTCTTCTTTTGAGAATAGAAATGAGCAAAGTTTGTATGGCCTAAAAGAAATTATTGAAATGTTTGTTGTCACTAACAGCGTGCGGAGAATGTACATGGAAAAAGCAGTGTAAGCCTACTGCAGTTACAGTTGGTCTTTCTTGCTCTTATCACATGTCATGTGTGCTTGCCTTAGTTTGTACATAGGTATACTTAGATCTTAAACTCTGTGCTTGGAAACGGTTTGTGATTACATGTAGTGTTAAACAAAATCAGATTGCTTACTGTATGAACATAATTAATTTTCTAAATTGATGAGGGGATTTCAGCTTTTTTTCTATAGAAATAACAAAATATCTTGTAATTTGAACTTCTTAAATTCTTCTATTTTTTTTTTTTTCCATAGACTCCTTAGTGGTATTTGTGTACCATCCCATAACACAGTTCTGTGCTTTTCTTCCCTTCCTATTGTTTTAGGATCCTTCCTCCCCAAGGGCAAGTCCCACTCATTCACCACGTGAAAATGGTATAGATAAAACCCGCTTGCTGAAAAAAGACGCTTCTAGCAGTCCAGCATCTACAGCCTCTTCAGGAAGCTCCACTTCCCTCAAATCCAAAGAAATGAGTCTGGTGGGTAGCAGTCTGTTGTCCAAATAAATGTTCTTCTTTCTTGTAAAGTCTAACTCTCCATTTTCCTACAGCTACTTGTGTCAGAAAGTACATGGTTTAAACATTTGAAGCTGAAATAGACTACTGTTTTTCCCGATCTTTATAGTTTTATTCAGCTTTTCTCCTCAAAAACATTTTCTGCTTCATTTTGATTTAATGTATTTCCTGCATTTCTATCAAATGAGTTGCAAATGGCAAACTACAAGTGTTGCTTAAGCATTATTCTTTTTTTCTTGTGTGATGTAACATAGTCTGTGTATAGCCACTAAGAAGTTCTCCAGGCTTTTGTTAAACTGTCCTAAATAGCTGTTATTCTTTGAAAACTTTTCCTGCAGTATCAGTAATAGTTTGGTCAGATTCTCTGTGGTGTTGGTGTTACAATTTTTTGGTACTATCAGCTATGGTGGTACTTTATTTTTGTACTTAGATTTGCTGTATCCAATAATAACTGAGACAGTAATGATTTCAAGCTAAAATAATTTGGTGATGCATGCTGTATTGTCCTGAAAAAAAAAAGTCATCTCAGACATTTTTTTTCATGCCAATGGAAAAAATAAAAATAACTATGTTTCTTATTTTAATTTTGGCTGCAATCAAAAAGGTCAGCATTTCTCTCTCACAAGTTAATGTTGTCAGCATTGCATGGATTTATGACAATTGGCTGAGGGACTAAGTAGTAGGTGCCCAGCATCCCAGCTGCTGTTGTGATAAATTGTATAATATGTCCTGGATTAAAAATAATACTAGTTTAATTTGTTTAATGATACCAGCATGAAAAAGCCAGCACGCCTGTTCTGAAATCCAGCACACCAACTCCTCGAAGTGATGTGCCAACCCCAGGCACTAGTGCAACTCCAGGACTTCGTCCAGGCCTTGGCAAGCCTCCAACAATGGACCCTCTGGTTAACCAACCTGGTAATGCATTACCTCTTGTGTTTTTATCGTTCCAAAATTAATCTTTTTTTTTACATATGTAGTTCTCTGTGGATGTTAACTAAATGTATTGCTTTGTTCTTGGTAGCAAGAGAGGGCTTGATGAGAAGCAGATGTTTGGATTATCAAGAGTTTGAACATCTTTCTATCTCTTATCCGTCTTTGTTTACTTTTGTCTTTATCTTTTTTTGCAAATAATCCAGAGACTGAATGCAATATAAAAAGGTTTCTCAGAAGTTTCTGGTACTTACTCTGAATGGAATTGCTTCTCCAGCTCTTTGTCCAAGTCTCCTAATATTTGCTGCAGTGTAAATCTTGGCAAATGCAGGGGGAAGTTTACTTTTGCTGTTCAGGCTGGTACAGCACAGTTGCTTCAGATATGAGCTGTGTAAACCGTCTGTCAGCTTTACTGCTTAATTTGGCAAAGGAGAGATTAATGTAAACAGGGAAATATTACAGCAGTGGAAATAGGTAATGCTAGAAGAGATTGTAAGAAGTAAACAGCAAGTTCAGACTTCAGTAGATCTTATTTACACTGAGTGAAAAGAGGTGGTGGTAGTGATAAATTATGGTCATGTTTCTTGGCAGTGTGTGTATGTGTAGGAGGGGAGGGTTAGGTATTGCAGGGGAAAAAAAGGGCTATTTTTTTCCCTATATGCGGGCATACAAAAATAAAACTACTTGATTTCATTATTTTGTAGCTGCAGGTTTGCGGACACCATTGGCAGTGCCAGGGCCGTACTCTGCTCCATTTGGAATGGTACCTCATACTGGCATGAATGGAGAGTTAACCAGTCCAGGGGCAGCCTATGCCAGTCTGCACAATATGTCACCCCAGATGAGTGCTGCTGCTGCTGCAGCTGCTGTGGTTGCTTATGGAAGATCTCCTATGGTAGGCCATACGTTGCATGCAATCTTGGTTGTGTGAGTTGTGATTCACTGAGAAGAGCTACATGCTTCATTTAGCACTGTCAAATTCCCAAGTTGTAACAGCACCAGAGGCTTGACAGCTTCACTTTACTTTGCATTTTACTTTGCTGCGTGACCGGAGAAACAAATTTGTACCTTGAGAACAAAGAATCTCTGTGTATTTGCATATGTTTCTTTTTTTTTCTTCACCTTCGTCAGTGTTTTGATTGATTAATAAATGCCAAAAAAGATATTTTATGCTTTAAATGAAAAAGTAGTTTTGGTAACTGCAAAGCATTTCATTGGTGCTATTGGCATCTGCTTTTCTCTTGCTGAACCAGATTTGTGTTCTGTACAGACATACTAAATTAATCTTGAAGCATGTAGAAATCTTTTTAGCTATGTCTCTGTTCTTGTATTTTGTTTTTTGTGGAAATCAACATGAGAAGTGTGTTGATACATAACTTGGAGCTCTGTGATAAGATGTGATAAGAACAGTTGCTGTTGTGGGTGTAGTAAGTAAATGGACCATAGTAGTTACAGCTACTGTCAAGGAGAATAATGTAGGGCCTGGTTCTGCAAACGTGAGCTTGATGGCAGCTTTATGCATAGACAGACTTACCTACTTGTGAATTTGGACAATTGGACTTAACATTGTCATCATCTCATTATTTTAGGTACAGCCACTTTTTAAAACTGGTAAACAGGACTTTATATGAAAATATGGAAATTGTAAATAGCATTCTTAAAGCAATAAGAATTTTAATTCCGGTATAGTGTTCACAGGTAAAACTAAGCCTGTTTAGTCCAGAATTCCTCTTTGAATTATTTGACGTACATATTTATTCAGAATATAAAAGTTTAGTAGAATTGCAGTATGTAAAGAGGGCATAGTATGTTTAAGCTGTTGACAAATTTGTCTGCACCCTGCCATGTGTCTCAGTGAGAGATGTTGTAGCTGATGTGTGCATTGTGGAGGCACGCAGAGGCTCTAGCTGGGGCCTGAAGCTGCTTTCCAGCACCGCACTGTGCCTGCATGGGTACGCGCTAGCTGTTGCAGAGCTGAAGGGTGCTGGCATGGCTGGATGTCGTCACACCACAGACTCTTAATTCCAGGGCTAGCTCTGTGCTAACCCAGAAGTATTTGTGTTACACTCAGTGGTGTGAATGCATGATCTACGCTACTGGTTTTCTATTTGCATATAAATTCTTCTAGTAGAAGCATGTCTGGGGTAAAGGTCTTGTTTCACCCCCTCACTGTGAAAGGGGCATGCACTTATCTAATACTGTGGGCAAAAGCCACATTTTGCTTAAATGCATGATATCTTGGGGATTAAGAAAAGGGACTTGCCAAATGAGAAATTGGAAGTGTGAGATTAATTCATTTTTCATTGTCAGGTTGGGTTTGATCCTCCTCCTCACATGAGAGTACCTGGCATCCCTCCAAATCTAGCAGGGATTCCTGGGGGAAAACCGTAAGTAACTTTTAAAATTTTGGTAACAATTGCAGTACATGGAGAGAGTAAAGTTATCTTGTGTCAGTGAACAAAAGTTCCAAAGTGGCTAGTGTATCGTTGTTCCCAAGAGCTTGTTTTAGACTTCTCCTGGTAAGAGATACAGCATATAAATTCTCAAATGGTAGTTTTCAGATCCCAAAACAGGTGTGTATATACCTATTTCCAAGGAAAAGCTGTTGAAGGTATACTTTTTATTTCCTCCTTTCTGGGGGGAGTTAAGGGGACTACAAACTGGTAGACAGTGGTAAAATGTGTAAGACAAAAACATACTGAAACTAAACTTAGTACTGTACTGAGCGTAAAGGTGTAGTGCAAACGCGCAGACTCCCTGTCTGATACCTATTGTATCAGGCATAGGAGTCTGCAACTGTTGATCACAGTGGGTATCCAAAGCAGTTACTTTAGCAGTTGGTGCACACCTTGCATAATGGAGCAAGCTCTTTAAAACATTTGTGTAAGTGTTCAGCTTGGAGAGCAAAAAGATGATGATGCAGTTGCACAGCAAGTGATGGATAGATGTAGGATGACTTTCATAACAGGGTCTTTTTATTCAGAAGTTTTAATTATTGATGGAGAGGTGGTTAAATAAATACTTCTGTAATGCTGTGGCTTACTGATGTTGCAATAAAGTAAATTCACGAAAACAGCATATGTCAAATTTTTCAGTAATTTGGCTTTGGTAGACTATTAAGACTGAGTTTGTCCACATGCAGCAGAGTCACGAGCATGTATGACCTCTTAAAAAAGTGATTTTTTTTTTTTTTTAATATTTCTGGACAACTAGTCTATGCAGGTACAAACAGAGCATAGGCTGAAAATTTGATTTATTTGTTTTCTTGGAGAGAGTGGGGCAGAGAAAACTATATCCATTTTTTTGACACTCTGTTAGAACCTATTCTTTGTCTCTTCACACTTGACATTCAGTCCCGCCTTCTCTTGCAACAGAAAGTTGCAGTTAAGAGTTGTGTCTCTGTCTAGGTACTTACATAATTTTGAAACTCAATTAACATCTTGCGCTTCCAAAGCTAGGTGTTTCTGTTACATAGTGTTTTCTTTACCAGTGTATCATGGTTTAATTTTTCCTATTGCAGCTTCAGTAAAAATTTGTAAACTATTACTTTTAGAATATTGTTGGAAGGCACACTGTGTTGAAAGTTATATACACACATATGTCTGTTTGCTTTATTTTGAACTTATTTTAGTAGGTAGTGATACTTTGGAATGTCAGTCATGCAAACATCCTTAGAAGTACACCAGATTACAGTCCAAAAAGCATGTATTTGCTTCTACTGCTTTCCTTATAACAGTATGAAAGCAGCAGACTTAGATTAGGAAAGGCATCCTGAATGTGCTTTCGTTGTTATTCACCATGCTTCTGAGAACAGAGCTAACTATCTGTTCTCAGTGTGAGAAACCTGCTAAATCTTAGATTTACTTAAAGAAAAGTTGATTGTATATCGACAAGATTACTGAAGTGCGGGCTCAGTGAGTTGGTGTGATGTATCAGATGGTGGTGTATTTAAATTTAGTACAGTAAGGAACAGGCTTTGTTCTCAAAGCATTCTCTTATTAAGGGTCAGACTCATTCTTGCTGACTTTAATAGAATTTGGCATACTTACAAAAAATATTCTTGGAGATCACATAAGGCAGTGGCTGTAAGTTTTTACTTCTAAACAAGTATATTCACAAGCTTTCAACAACTTCTTCCATTAGTAACACCTGGCAATATCTGATATTATAAGCTATGAAAACCTATTTTTGTTCAGTCAGAAATATTCTATGTCAGAGTTCATGTTGTTGCACTATTCAAGGCACAAAAGCATTACATGTATGCCACTATACTTTGTATCATGGTATTGTGTAGCTGAATTACAGCCTGTGTGTTGTTTTTTTGGGTTTTTTTTTTGTTTTGTTTTTAACTCTTTTCATTTGGTGTTTTCAGCACTTTATTCACACTGCTTCATAGATGGTCTGCTTTGATGTATACTCCCTACTCTGCACTTGATGTGTTCTGTAATGTTTTTTTGTAGTTGTGTTAACTTAGACTGTGTCAGTCATTTCCTCTAAAGTGACTTCTTTGCTTATCTTTATTGTAAGTGAGGCAAACCAAAAATTCCATGAACTGATCTGTTATCTTTCCATTGGCAGCTTTAGAACAATCTCTTATTTTAGTTTTGATTGGCTACAGCTAGCTAGGTACCATCTGCTACCTGCAGCATCTTTGAGTATCTGTTGCCTGCATTGGGCAAATCTCCTGTGTTTTCTGTACAAAATACATAGGTTATATAATAATGTAAACTAGTGGAATACACTGGGTTTATTTTCAAAATCTGCCTTTTCCTAGACTGCAATTAAGGTGCCACATTGAATTTGTTTTATGAGTTTTAGTCTGAGTCTTGTTGAAGGCAGTACGGAGAATTTTCAGATTGAACTACTGAATCCCTGGCTATATGTGTATGCTCATGGCTGCACATTTTTTTCAATGGCCATGATGGAACTATTTTTTTGACCCAACCCTGCTTCCAAAAGAAAATTAAGTTTCTTTCTTTCCAAAGGAATGACATTTCTGACAGCACCCAGTTTTCTTTAACCTCTGTATATTCTGAGATCTGTTAGTGACTAGCATGTTAGAGAAAGTAGTAACCTCTTAAGAATGCATTTCTGTCTGCTTGTTTATCTGGTTTTATCAAGGGACCATTGTCTGGAAAGCTTGTCTTTTACTTGCCTTGTTTTGTAACTTGAGGAAATATAAGTTTTTACTTCCTATTTTTTTATGTTCCTGAATGTGAATCCTTCAGTTTGAGACTCTTTGCAGAGTCTAGCCATTGGCACAAATGCACTTGGGAACTTAGTCAGCAGTCTAGAAAGTCAAAGTGTCTTCAGCAATAACTTAATTATATAAATGAGTTAGTCTTTGTGTTTGTTAGTGGGTTAGTTTTTTAAAAATTATTTTATATGAGGCTTTTCTAGGTTTTCATATTACCTTGAAATTTTTGAGTACACACATGTGATCTCATGTTAGTTGTTTTCTCTCTTCAGCTGTTTGCAGTTCATTAATTTTATGGACAAGGACTTGATATCTGTATGTGTGTATGTATGTGCATAAAATAAGTTTTCATATTCTTGGTTTGAGAGTTGATTCCTGTCAGTAGATTATTCTTTTCTTAGCAGCTATTCTGCTTTTGAGTTTGTTGGGTTTTTTGGTCCTTTTTTTGGTTTGGTTTGGGTTTTTTTTTTGGGGGGGGGGGGGTGGGGGGTGGGGTGGGGTGGTGTATTTTCCTTCCAGTTTGCCTTGAGACATCACCTAATCAATAGTTATCTTGGTCTTAGGTTGGGGGTGGAAAATTGCTACTAGTTTTGGACATGGACATCTGGTGTCTGAGTCTTGTGCTATGTCGCCTTGATACATTTAACTGTGCTCTGGACTGTAAATTTCTTGTGTGTTGCTGTAATAATGTTTTTTGCTTTGCATAGCCTTTCTAGTGAGGTACTTATTTAGCTTTTAGTCTTCTATATAGCTGCTAAATTAATGTTCTTGTGGATTTCTCCTTGATGCGAACCCCCCCTTATAATAGTTGGATTGTGCACTGAACACAGATTTTCAAACTCAGTGTAAGATTTATGTCCACAGTAATGCTTCCCTGGTGTTAAAGTTGTGAATTAATGGTATCATTGAGGAAAAATTTATTTCTCAGCATTTTTTTCAAATGTGGTTTTAATTGAAGCACAAAGGGTTACACACAGACACCAGAAGGCTGAAAATATAAGTTTCTTATTTTGGTATGAAGGAGAAATTTCATGTGGTAAATTTTTAACACTTTGAGCTTCTAGCTATAAGCTGACTTTTCTTTGTGTTTTTGGAAAGGAATAGTATACTATTCTGGAGTTGCTGAAGGCAAAAACTAGGAAGATTTCAGTTCTGATGTTCACTCTTTTTCAGTGAATGTACAATGAGGAATATTTTAAAGGCAGGCTAATTTTACTATATTCTAGAATAACAAGTTGTGACTTTCCTTGTACCTCTGGATAGAGTTATTTGATGACATGTATGAAGCTGAAAGAATTTGTTATTTCTATACAAATACCTTTATACTTATTTCTTGGCAATTTGTCCAATACAGTGAAACAGCATACTTGAACATTCACTGTTGTGATAACTACAACCGAAAATAAACTGAAGTACAAAGTAGAGCTGAAAGTAAAATGCACCTATTGGTAGAAGGAACTGTCTGCTTTTGTGTTTTACACTTGAGGTATTTTTGTGCTAATTGAGGAATTCTGTTTGAACTGGAGGGATGAAGTGGAAACTTTTTTTTTAAGGCATGGTACTTTAAGTAGGCAGGAGTTGCATGCATTATATCAATCTGAATACTTAGAGTAGCTGGCAGTTAGGTAGTTTAGTTGATTTGCCATGTTCTTGAGTAGTGAATTAATGTGGAAGCCTGTTCTGTTAAATATTTACTTGAAGAGGAGAAAACTATTCTGAGATCTTCTCAGCATGTCAAATGTTACCTGCTTATTGTATGCTTACTTGATACTTATTTGGAAATCTGAGGGCTGTAATTGACAGATTTAAGCTGAGAAACTGGGTTGTATTGCTGTCGCCTACTAATTTGTAGTGTACAGGAACTCTGCAGGTTCTCAGTGCTTCTTTGGCACAGATGAGAAGTCTTTGCATGCAACAGATCAGAAGAATGTATCTGTTATTCAGAAAGAATATAATTGGAAATGACAGTATACTGTTTCTCAGAACTCTTCCCTAAATAAAAGGCATGTAGGTTTGTCTTGTTACTACTTTTTTCATAATATGCTATTAATTACAAGTGTATGTTTACATATCAATCAATATGTACTTAGCTTGTTTTGTGTTAAATTGTAATTGCATTGTATAAGAACTTTTTTGTTGTCCACTGTGGTTGTTAGCCCAGCGTGAGGAAGCACGGTCTTAATGCTAACAGTCATTTGACCAAAAATGGATCATGATGGAACCCAGTCATTTCGCAGAGGAAGAATGCTGTGAGTGAGACAAAACTGTGATTGTCATGAAGCTGAACAGCAGTTTCTGGCGTATGCTCTCAGTTCTAAAGGATCATCATGAAAGAACAAAAAATGCACATTATAGTATTGCAGTGTTATGGAATTCAGATGTCAATGGCAATTTGTTGAGGAGCGAGATGGGTGGGCAAGGGGTGCCTGTCAAGAAATACCTTGAGCTTTAGAGAACTCAGTAATTTACCAAATTTTACTAAACATTGACTTTTAATGTTGGACAACCAAAATAGTTGTTGGTTTTGAGAATTCAGGCCTGTAAATTTATCTAGTGCGTTAAAGATTGAGTCACTTCTTAATCGCACCTAAGTATATCTACAGCTTTGTAGGTGTAGCACTGGAAGTACAGTTCTCCCCAGAAGTAGCAGAATAAGCCCTCTATTATGGTGCCCTGATGGAGAGGTGGCCAAGGACAACAGTGACTGAGCTGCAAATAGTTGTGTGCACCTCTGTCTCCAGTACTGTATTCTGGAGACAGAAGCTTTCCTTGTCTAGGGAGCGTCAGTCTTGCAAATGATGCAAGTTTTTTCAAATTAAAGTATGTTCAATGAAAAGTTATGCTATAATAGTAGATACAAATTATACTGCATTGTTACTGCAAATTACTTGCATCAAGAGAAATGTGGTGAGCAGGTCAAGGGACGTGATTCTTGCCCTCTGCTCTCTTGAGACCCCCCCTGCAGTACTGCGTCCAGGTCTGGGCCCCTCAACGCAAGAAGGACGTTGAGCTGTTGGAGCAAGTCCAGAGGAAGGCCATGAAGATGATCAGAGGGCTGGAGCACCTCCCCTATGAGGACAGGCTGAGAGAGTTGGGATTGTTCAGCCTGGAGAAGAGAAGGCTCCAGGGGGACCTTATAGCAGCCTTTGAGTACCTACAGGAGAGATGGGGAGGGACTTCTTACAAGGGAAACCATTTCTTCCAACCCAAACCATTCTATGAAACTACATCATTCTCAGCAACCAGTTTCTAAAGCAAATGCCGGCTCATGATGATAAAAAAGAGAAACTACTTTTAACATACATATAGTCGCACTTTAAAGAGGGGCATACTGGTAAAGTTCTACATGATTAAAAGTACACTGTGTAAGGCTCTGGCGTTTCAGAACTCAGAAGAGTTATTGTAATTCTACAGTATGTATGAAGCACTTGAAAAATGTTCCTATTCTCTTCCTTCCACCCCATCTCAGCAAGAACTGAGAAGCTGTGTGAATGCACAGAAGCATTTCAAAACACCAATTATTTAGGCATTTTGAATTGAACAAAACATTTAAGCTGTAACCCTCAATTAAAAAAAGTAATCATGTACAAGTGGATTATTAATTTTAAACATGCTGGAAAAAATTGCTTAATACTTGCTTAATTGTTTTTCTTCTGTCCATGATAAAAGCAAGGGCAGGCAGAGACTTCAAAGTTGTGCAGTTCTGTGTACTCTTATGGCTAACAAATATTCTGCAACTGACTTTGATCTGGGGCCCAGCTTTTCAGCCTCTTAAGTGCTATGACTCTTTAGTTGGATTCTGTACCTGAGCAGTTGTTCAGCCTCAAGCAGTCTTGTTGCCACTCCTTTTCTCCTTCCTCTCCCATCCTATGTCTCATCTGTTTGGTGAATAACAACTTTGGGATAGTCCTGTCTCTATTCCTTTTCACAGAAATTATACAGGTTTCCAGTTAAGCCTTTATCACCACAGTAATTCTTCATATAAGAAAAGAGAAAGGGTTCTCTAGGAAGAAATATACTTGATGTGCTGTGCATGTTGTATACATGTAAGGGAGTGAACTTTGCAGTTCCTTTCTGCATTGGGAAATTTGCATTTCCCGTTCCTGACATTTTTATGACAAAATGGTTTGTCATCTTTTGCACTCATCCTCCATCTCTGTGTGTTCTCTGAGCAAGCTTTCAACTCACATATCCAACCATGAAAGATGAATGAGGTAGAGGAATTACATGTGTATATACTATTCCTTTCTTTGGTTAATAGCAGTTACTGTTAACTAGCTTTTACCCTTCCCTTCTGAGAAAACTGTGGTATTGCATGGAGTGACTGTTTCCACTGTTACCCTCTGTATGAACAAACTGTAGAGTTCTTTCACCTCTCCACATCTCTCTGTTTTTTAAAGGAACATCTGCTCTGCTCCTGAGCATATTCAGTTGCTTTGTGATGTCTGTTATGGATCCAGCCATCTTGCTTGTTCCTGCTTTTCAAACTGTGCAATACTTAGAAACGTGCAATAAGATACTCTGAATACTACATCAGAGCTCAGAACAGATTAAATTCCATTATTTATTGTTGGGTCCTTGGAAGAGGGATGTAATACTAATACTCGAGCTCCAGTGACTGAAGATTTCTGAGGAAGAAGGTATATTTGGAAAACAAAAAGCAATTCTGAGCACAAGACTATATTAGAAAAAGAAATGTATTGCTAAGGAGAGGGTAGCTTGTTAGTAGGAAAACAAGATGCTCATATCTTGCCATTTTTTATCCACTTTGGCTTCTTCAAGAATACTGTTAATGTAACAGCAGCATAAAAAATTGAGCTATGGATGTGCTTAAAAACAGAAGAAGCAATAAAGGAGCTTGCCTTTGAGTAAGCTGCCTTTTGCAGTAGTATTTTCGTTATTATTTAAAACTAACAAGGAAGACCTCCTGCACCTGCAACCTTTATTAGCTGTTATTTGTGCCCTGGTCCTTGAGCATAACTGACTTTAAACATTACAGTTAACATGAAGAAATATTTTTGCGTACCTTCCCCAAGGAGGAGTGTTTTTATTCAGTGCAAGGATTCACTTCCTCGCCCGTCAGTTTCCATACACTTGAAATCATGCACTGAATACAAATAAGAGATGTTACAGGAGTGCCAAAACTACCTGGGAAACTGAGCCATTCAGCTTTTCCAAAATACTTAAGAAAACATAATTATGAGAAGATGGTATCAGCTTTCTGATGAAAGGTGTGTGCACGTTTCTATTTTCTTTTTAAAACATTAGTTACCAGCTGGAAAGACAGGCATGTGGACACAGCTGGTACTGATGTTAAAGATGAGGTGTGGAAACAGAGCACAAGTTGAACTTCAGTTGGTGCTACTGCAAGGCAACAGGTGCAAGACTCACAGAAGAATTTTGAAAGAGTAACGCCTGGTGAGGGATTGCTGCTGCCGGCCTTGTGGTGCTGAGACTTGGAACTGTTGGCTAAAAATCAGGGACTGAACAATCTTTTGATTATCCAGGTGGCTGAAGGGTAGCAGCCGTGACCTCGTCTCACAGAGCTAGTGCTAGAATTTAACATGCTTCCCCACTGCACAAGTACTTTAGGTGAGGCAAGCTGCAAATATCTATTGTGAATCCTTGTCTCCCGCTGAGATTTCATGTACCCTTATTACTTGGTACTGTAACTCTGATTTTAATGAGACAAAGATTGGCAAAGAAATAAAATTAAAAATACTGTGTTTTTTGTGTGTTATAGCACTCTAACTGGCTGTTTTGTTTTGTTTTTTTTCTGTTCTTTTCTTTCCCTTCCATGAAAGAGCCTACTCCTTTCACGTTACTGCAGATGGTCAGATGCAGCCGGTTCCTTTCCCTCCTGATGCCCTCATCGGTCCAGGAATCCCTCGCCATGCCCGTCAGATCAACACTCTGAACCACGGGGAAGTTGTGTGTGCAGTTACCATTAGCAACCCCACGAGACACGTGTACACGGGTGGAAAGGGGTGTGTCAAGGTCTGGGATATCAGCCAGCCTGGAAGCAAGAGCCCTGTCTCTCAGCTGGACTGCCTGGTAAGTGAGCAGGAACTTGTGCACAAGGGTAGGTTCTCCTTGGAGACTCAGTAAGGAAATAGCTGTCCTTGTCTGGATTTTGTTTATATTACAAGAAAATAGCAGGCAGTTCTGTTTCCTGCTTTATGTATTTAGCTGTCTTTTTTTAAACACTAAACAGGTGGAGAAGAGTGCTAGTTTGTTGAGGGATAAATATCATCACAAAGGGTCAAATAACAGATCAGATAAGATTTCTGATTAGAGAGTGTGCCTAATTTTTTTTCTTTTTTCTTTTTTTTTCTTCCTTCTAGTCATGCTAATGATTTTTATGCATGAGTTTAAAAGGAGTGTACCCTGGCTTGTGCAGGGCTGCACAGAATCTTCCTAGGTGTTGAGCTCACACCAGGAGAGACAACCTTTTTTTTGTAAGTGGGTAGCGACCACATAATGAAATTACGTGACAGGGTACCCAGGTCACTTCAGTCTTGCTGTGTTTTTGTTGATGCTCCACAAGTTATACATCTTGGTTGTTTTCACATCTGCGGGATACAAAAAGGACTGAGTGCAGTAGTGTAGGTACCTGAAAAGTTAGTTCAAAAAAGTTAATTGTTTAATAAAAGATGCTTCTCATATTAGAAGCAGCATAGACATTTCATGAAATGTTAACTGAGAAGACTTCATGTCATAAAGCACAGTAATATATTCTGAATGAAAAAATTCTAACTTCAGCGTTGATCCAATTAAATGTGATTAGTTGTTTGGGTTTTTTAGCCTTTACCTTTTATTTAGTGCTACTGTTATGTTAATTGTCTAGTAGTAAAATTATAGTTGAATATCTGTTCTGTTCTGTGGCAAGTATGTGTCTGGATGCACAGTCCTAGCTGCCTTCATTTTAGTTATGGAGCAGTAAAGGCTGACAGTAACTAAGCAGACATTTCTACTGCACTACTTACTGCTCCTTTGTTGTGAATAGAAAAAAAAAGTAGTAGTAGGAATGCTGTTGACTGCTTCTTGCAGTGTATTTTTGTATGTTTTGAGTTACAGATCTTAACCCTCCATTTCCTGAAGAGCTGTTACTGTGTTAATTTGGCAGCTGTTACGGAGAAATGGACATCAAATACACTTAAGGAGTCAAGCTTGTAATAAGTGACGGTTGAAATATTTTGCACCTCCAAATCCCCTGTAGTACCTCTCAATCAGCATTGATTCACATTCACAGATGTGAAGCTAATAATATAAGTGCGATAAGAATCATGTTGAACAACAAAGGACCAGCATAAATCCAGGACTAGTATGCGAATACTTAATATTTTAACTTTAAGATGTTGAATGCAAAATAGTATTTGAAAGAAAACTCCAAAACCTGAAAGGTATGGGACTTGAACTGCGTTTTCGCACAGGGTTGCCTAAATGCCAAGTGAAAGGGCATTTGCTCTAATATTTCCATTCTTGGTGACCTTAGCTGGTGGAGTGCTCTTGCAGAAATGCAAGCTTACTTTGGCTCCGGTTTTATGTTGTGATATGGAAGACTTGGCATTCATCAGGTTTAGAGCAGAGTAGACTGCAGCAATAGGAATCTGCAGTTTAATTTCAGCAGCTTGCAGTCTCTGGTTAGTGATGAGAAGTAGGAGTCTGAAACCTTTAAGGATCTACTGTTTCCTTTTCAGTGGTTTGGTAATGGAAAAAATAGCCTACTGTTTAAAACTTGGGTGCAGTCAGAATCATACTAGTGGTCATTGTTGGTAGACATGTATTAACATAGCTGAGGTGATTTGTGTTGTACAGAACAGAGATAACTACATCCGCTCTTGTAAATTGCTGCCTGATGGATGCACCCTAATAGTTGGTGGTGAAGCCAGCACATTATCCATATGGGACCTGGCAGCACCAACTCCTCGTATAAAAGCAGAGCTGACATCCTCAGCACCTGCCTGCTACGCTCTGGCTATCAGCCCTGATTCCAAGGTGTGCTTTTCCTGCTGCAGTGATGGGAACATCGCAGTGTGGGATCTGCACAATCAGACATTGGTCAGGTGAGTCATTACTTGTTTACGGAAAACTTCAATAAAGTTACTCTTTGGGCAGCTACATATTTGTCTGCCTGAATAGTGGTTTGTGACAGCAAAGTAAATGGTACTTCTTATCCAAATAATGCAGTTTTCACCCAAGTAGAATGGAGTCTGCAACCAAGTTGGGCAGAAACTACTTTTGATAGCTTCAACCTAGTCTTGGAAGACGCACTTTCAGTATCTAAAGTGTTGGTTCATAACCTACTGAAGTCACTGTAAAAGTTCCCGTTGGTTTCAGTTAGTTGGGATTTGTCTGCAGGTTTCTACGAGCAACATTTCTACTGGTTTGTGATTGTTGTGGACTGAACGTGTCTTTTAGGGAGCTCTTTGAGGCTTGTTCATTTCCGTTGTCTTAAGCCTTGTTAAGTAATAAAGAGACACTTCAGTTCTTATTTAGTGATGATAAGCAACAAAATTTCTATTACAAAAGTGGTTGAAACTGTGGGTCCCCTCAGTTCTTTAGGAAAGCATGAAGGGCTGATGCTTGGTCATTCATGAGAGAAGGGTATTTGAGTTTCTGGGGGGAATTTGATCTTTAAAACTTCTAGGTGGATGGCAAAGAGCGTAGTAAATGGTTGCCCTCTAAATTACTTCTGAAATATTTTGTTAGACCTTTGATTAATAAATATATTATTGGAAGTTTAAAGTGTCTGGCAGATCAATATTCAGCATTAGTGCTATGACAGAGAAAGAAAGATAGGGCCATATGTGAAATGGCTCTTAGCAACTAGCTGTGTGGTCTACTAGAAAATGAATTTTGGTTATCCTTACCAAAGTAGTGGTGACCTACAATGTTATGAGAATAGAAAGCCTAAATTGGAAAAGAACATGATATTTTAAAAGTTCTCAACACAAACACTGAAGAATCTGCCTAGTCTGCTGTGTTTGGTTACATTTCTTCTGAATCAATAATCAGCATAAACTTGTGTGCAGAGAGTCATATTAATATCCATGCAAATTTTACTTTCTTTTGAACTTCTAGTTCAACAAAGAAGATTTTAGTTATATAAAATCTTTGGTTTTCCCTATACATGCTTAGTCTCTGTTTAGGTGCACTCTCTCCATCTGTGATGGTGTTGCCCTCTGAATGTTTGCTGTAGGTGTTCCCACCACTTGCTGGCTGATCTTGCTTAATTGACAATACATGGACTTTTGAGACCAAAGCTACAAACCAAAATGTGCCATGTGACCTTTCTGTGACAGGTCTTAGTGATTCATACCCTTCATGCCCAAGTTAGTTCTCTTTCTGCCCCTACCCTCCGCCTTTCACCCTGAGGCATAGGACTTTCCTAAAGCTAATTGCTGATGAAAAATGCAGGAGCCTCAGAGGCTTTAGCCAAAGGATTAAGGAAAACTTGAGATGACCTTCTGTTTGGTGAAAGCTGGGGATTACTAATGAGAAGATTTTAAAACAAACTGCTCCTGCCACAGAGAATGCAATTTTGCTTGCTCAGCAGTGCTTGTGTTTAGTTATCTGGATTTCTCTCTGGATCCTATCCTTTTAAGATCTCTGCTTATTATTTATCATTTTGGCTTGCAACCAGAGAAAAATACAGAAGCTATTTTCTGAATCTGGGGGAGTTTTGTTTCCTCAGCGCTTGTTTTAATCTGAGTTGTCCTTAGTGCTTTTAACTATAGTTACTGTACTTTAATGTTCTCGCAAGCTTTTTTTTAGCATTTCAAAACCTTATAGGAAATATTTGAGTTTGTTCAGCTAGCCACAATGCAGTTTCTTTCTCTAGCACCTGGAAAATGCTTTTGTAATACTGTTGTGCTTCATGCTCAGTAAGAGGGAGGGGCTGGTTTTTGCCCGTCAGCAGACACAGAAGAAATGACACATACAGAGTCCAAAACTAACACCACAATAGTGTTTACCTTGAGCTCTGGCAGGAAATCATTATTCAGTCTGGTTTGTTTTATCAGGCAATTCCAGGGCCACACAGATGGAGCCAGCTGTATTGACATTTCTAATGATGGTACCAAGCTCTGGACAGGGGGTTTGGATAACACTGTCAGATCCTGGGACTTGAGAGAGGGGAGACAGCTACAACAGCATGACTTCACGTCACAGGTAACTGGGTTTTACTACAGCTTGGGGGAGGGTGTGGTGAGAGGGAAATATCTAGGATGAAAGCTGAGAGTGAGCCCTGTGCAACTAGCAGATTGTTCCCTCTCTTCCTTTAGGGTGCTCACAGCACAATATTTTTGAGTTTTCGTATGTTTAGCTTCCAGAACAAAACAATAGCCTGACACTACTCTCTTGTCCTATTTTTCTAAGTTAATAGGTGGAAACAGGGGTTCTTTACTCACTTGAATTTTGAACAGCAGTCTTGCTATTGAAGTATGTGAATTTTATTTAGCCCTTGTCCATCTCCCTCTCCCAGTTAGTTTAACCATACAAAAAATATATCTGTAGGAAAAAAAAAAAGTGTAAATGTGGTTTAATTTTCAGATATTTTCCCTTGGTTATTGTCCTACTGGTGAATGGTTAGCTGTGGGAATGGAGAGCAGCAATGTAGAAGTGCTACATGTAAATAAACCGGACAAATATCAACTGCACCTTCATGAGAGTTGTGTATTGTCACTCAAGTTTGCTTACTGTGGTAAGTTGCCCTGAATACAGAACTGGAGGTCTGATCTCTAACTCATGCTTTGCTGATTAGTTATCAGATTGTTATAGCTCATTTGACAATCAAATCTTAGTGTCAGTTTCTTAAATTGTGAATAAATATCTCTGCTTTATGAAGTCAAATGTACTTATCTGCAAACAACCATCTGTTTGTCTAAAGGCTGCTGTGAGGGTTGATTTGTGTGTATATATCTGTTTCTACTTAGGGAGGCTAGGGGTTTCCTAGGATGTAATACACTGCAAAAGCATGAGTGTCCACATTGTTTGTAAGCCAGAGTACTATGTTGATTAGTGATGAGACCTTTTATAATGACAGTTATTTAACAGATTTCATAGATGTGAGAACCCAAAATCTGCCAGATGTCTCTTTCATGTTTTGATAGTCCTGTCTTATGTTCTAGGTAAATGGTTTGTGAGTACTGGAAAAGATAACCTTCTTAATGCATGGAGAACTCCTTATGGAGCCAGTATCTTCCAGGTGAGGATGATGATGCTTTCAGAGAAAAAACTAGGGCACACAGAGTCCCAAGAGTGGACTCAGATATCTTTACCTATGTGATCTGCCCAAAAATGGGATGCTGCGATAAGGGTAATAGACTTTTTTTTTAATGATGTAATATATTTCTATTTTTCTTCTAGTCCAAAGAATCTTCATCAGTGCTTAGCTGTGACATCTCTGTGGATGATAAGTACATAGTCACTGGCTCTGGAGACAAAAAGGCTACAGTCTATGAAGTTATCTACTGAAAAATATGATGGGGATATATAGAAGTTGAACTGGGCCAAAACTGTTCTTAATTGTAGAAGTAGAAAGGTTTTGCCTTTTAAAAAGGAGCAAAAGTATTGAGGTTCCAGACCTTGACATGAAACTACTCCAATTTTTCAAATAGAAGGCAACATCCAGAAACTAAATATTGGCTACGGTGGACCAAATGGAACACAGAGGCAAGATGGACAGATGTAGCCTAGGTTTTTGACATAGTTTTTAAAAGCCAAGTCTACTGAAGAATGTTGGAGCCTTTTTTTTTTTCTTTCTTTCTTTGTGACCTCATGAAAATTGTTCTCATTGCCTGAATATGGGGGATAAATACTTTTCTGTTCCTTGCAGCTCAAGTTGCATTCTGTCCTGTGTAGAACAGTGGTGTCTCAGATGAATTTGTTTCCTGGTTTTGCATCTTGTGATATGTTTTTTTGTATTTTTTGTTGATGGTCAAGCATTTGTATAAATTGTAAATATATTTAGTTTATTACAGTAAAGGCTTTAGTACCAACAACCAGTCTTCCCCCCCGCTTCCCCCCCCCCCCTCCCTGCCTGCCCTGCTTATTTAAAATTAAAAACCTTTTGGGGATATAAGTACCTTTTTAGAAGCAAAAGCAAACACTATGTATAGTTTGAAAATGATGTCTTATTCTTTATAACTTTTCCTAGATTCCTTTATCATACTTCAAATTAGTTGTTTTGACATATTAGGATATCAAGTCTGGTAGATACTGTCTTGTGCTACAGAAACCTTAAAAGGCAATTTTGTACTAATTATAGTGTAAATATAAAAATTGAACATTTCATAAAGCTGTGCAGTTTATTTTAAGTTTATTCTGATGTTCCATGTATATGTTCTTTGGCAGATACAGTAATACGTGCCTGATCATAACTTGCTTGGTCATTTCTCTAGAAGAAAAGGTGGCTTCCCTCTCCTTTCTCCCTCAGCTGAACAGAATTCATGTGAGACTACATTTCAACTAAATACATCAGAGCCTTTATTCATTAACTGAGGATGTCTGTGATTAAACAAGTCTAGATAAGTTGCATCCTTCATATTTTACAGCCAAGTGGTAGTTAATTACCATTTCCTTTTTAATGTCTTGTCTATACTTAGATACTCAGGTAAATTTAATTAAATTACCAAAAGTGTGAGTTTTGTAGGGGATCACTTACACAATGCTAAATACTTGTAGGCTGCAAGTGAAGTGAATTAACCTAAACTAAGTTAAACTTGCTTCTTAATTTCTTTTGAGAATATTGACAAAGGAATATTTTGATTTTTAACTAATTCTCTGTACAAATTAATTAGAATTAATTTTCCTGAGTGCCCCATGTTATGCAGGCCTGTAGGTTCTGTGTGTTCATACTGAGCAATCTTTTGAGTCCTTTCCACTATGGCATTGGTAATTGACATCTGTGAAGTGCCATGCTAAGCAGCCAGTTACCAAAGCTATGCATCTTCAAGTTTTTTTGGTATACTCAAGAGAAATGGATGAGGAGAGAATGTGTATGTTTTATTCTAACTGGTTTTTCAGATTGACAAGTTTTACCACTGTGTACTAGACAAACATAGCTATTATACTAGTGAAGGCCATGTATTTCCTACATTCTGTAATTTAACTCTGTTGCTAATACAGAGTACAGCTGAATGGAAGGATGTCTTTGAACAAACAATTCAGATTAGGGAAACTGGCAGACAGATTAAGACTCATCTGTAACGAGCTGCTTTCTCATTTTGCTAGCATTTGAGAGTGACCTATATCCCTGCTCTTTCAAAGACACATAACTAGGAAGAAATAAGTTTGACTGACAGATGCACTGGCTGGATAGGGAATTTCTCATCTGGGGGCAAATTTTCTCTGTTTCCAGTCTGAAGAGACATCAGGTTTCTTCTCAATTTATATGACCATTCTACTGAAACCGTTCTGTAGCCTCTAGAGTTGTAATAGTTTTTATACATTAACTTTGCATTTGGAATGTAAAATGTTGACCATTCAGGTTAATCTGGTTTCCTAGACATTTAAAATTAGTGTTCTATCCATATGTATCTATATCTTTGTCTATTGCTGTGTTGTGAATCTGTCTGTATGAAAATGACAGACCAGCTTAGGGGGTGGTCATGTTCCTCTCCTTTCAAATACTATGAAGTGCTATACCATTTTAAAAAGGGAGAGTTTAAAAAAAGAGTATCTGCTAGGTTACTTGATTTTTACACTGACCCTGTTTTCATATGAAGTTTCTCTGACCGTGAGTCCCTGCCAATGATTATTGACTTTGTTTTGCAGCACTGCAAATTTGCTGTAGGTAGGAACATTTGGATTTCTTCCAAACTGCCACCTTGGCTTTTACTTTATAGGTCTTCTTTTGTCTTTCTTAAAAATTGATAGCAGAGGAACCAAGAGTATTCTAACACATTAACGTAACTTTTAAAAAAGTATACACATGTATATAATGGGTCTGCTATAAATTGTGGCATAGTGGTTGTTAGTAAAACCACATTCTTGGCAATCAGGAGGTTCAAAATCATAAAGTCAGGAAAATAATGAAATATCTTGTGTTTTCTTGTTAGCTTCAAGAGCGCACAGTGAGTCAGAGCAGTGATGGAGTTCTACATAATTTATGCATGTTAATGAATTCAGTCATTTTTGTACCATATGTTTCTTGGTTGTAATTAAGAAATTACTTCTTTTTTTTTTTTTTTTTCCCAATCACTTTTTTTCCACTTTAGGCCTTGGGTCTGAAAACCAGGGGACATGTCATACAATAGTCCTCTCAATTTTTCATTTCATGTTTCACTTATAGTTTATGAAACTTTTTTTCATTTGTCAAAGAGTAAAGCCCATTCCACCAGCAGATGTAATTTTTAGTGAAATGAGACATTTAGTGAAATCTTGGCGTGTCTGTCTATACTATTACCTACAAAATTTAAAGCTTGTAGAGATTAAAACTTCTGTAAGTTCTTATAGCCCTGTGTAAAGTAGTTGCTGAAAATAATTGCATATTGAATGAAGAAACAGACCAACCCAGACCCACCAGTAACAGAAAAGGCACTCGGAAAAACACATGGAAAAAAGAGGTACAGCAATAACTATGGTGTAGGTAATTAATATTTTTTGTCAATTTAATTACAATCCTAAAAGATTCTTTTGATTAGCCCCTTTCTAAGACAGTCTTTGTTTGCTGGGTGGCCCTTAGTATTCAGAGATGTCTGAATGCCAGTCTGGCAAACACTAGTGCCAGATAGAAGCAGGGAGTCTTTACAAATGATATATTGGATGTCAGTGCAAACAATAACCAATGAAGAGGAGATTTGTGGTAGTATCAATTCAACTGAACAAAATCCTTTGCCAGCTCTAATATGTATATTTTGTATATGTGCACTAGGCAGAACCTTTTATAAATCAGTTGTGCAGAAAATAATATTTTTCCATGCAATGCATTTGTCACTGTGTCAGAGTACCTCTTTTTGATTATAGTTCCAAGCAAAGATAGTTCCCCACATCAACTCACAAGTCGCTGGTCCTTGAGAGAAAATTTTTGTCTGCCTTAATTCTTTTAAACCTATTTGGCGTTTCAAAAGCTTTTGTTCCTTTAAAGGGAAGAGGGAGCACCAAACGAATATGCAGTTTGTAACCTGTTAAAATAATAGTGGTAATAATTATAGTTTTTAATATAAACATCAACATATTCTCATCTAGTCCATGCATCTTTTGTGTATAAACGATGGGCCATATTTTTTCTGTCACATCTTTGCATTGGTGATGCAGGTACTAGAATTTTCAGAAGCATCTAGGTTAGTTATGTAGCTGAATCCCAGACTGACAAATTTCATTTTTTTGGTGGGTGGTTTGTTTTTGTGGCAAGACTGCCCCACTTATGAGCCTGTGGCATCATGTAATTTAGTTAGAGTAGTTCATATTTTCTATTATATTGGTGCAATTTTGAGGTGATGGGGAAGTTCTGCCATTCTAGTGATTAAGAAAGGTGGATTTTAATGTTTTCAGGGTAAGGAAGAGTACTGAACTCAAATTTCGCACTGTTGATAAAGTGTTTACCCCTTAAGCCACTTCACTGGAGAAGCTGGACTGGTTCCAACTATACTGTCTCTTTGAAGGATTTTATTTTTTTTCCTACCACAAGTGCATAGAAAGAATGTGAGAATGTAGGTCTGCACACGACTTGAGTCACAATGTCCTACCAGAGAGAAGTTTTTTGTTACAGAATGGGAAAGATGAAGCAGTTGAGAGTAGGAACTGATGAACACCAGAATGAAAGAGTTCATGGTAGGGAATGCGCAGAGGGATGAGGGGAGAATAGGAATATCCAGACACATTAATTTTAGTAGTATTCTAACATGTAATCGACAAACTTCACCTAGAGTGAGATTCCAGTATGCAATTTCAGTGACTTCTGTTTCTCCATAAAGTTGTTCAGATGTTCCTGCATAGTAATTCAAGGACACCTGAGTGGTATATTGGAACTGCAAGTGGACATTTCTTTGATATCTATAACCAGTCAAATTTCATTAAGAGGAAAGAGAGTTAAATCACAGCCACTACTCAACATTTCCCATTACCTAATATTTTTGTAGCTAAAGATCAGCTTTCCAGCAATTGGTAATCCCTTTTTCAGCAATATGTTCACAGATGTCCCATTGAGCTTAAGTGCTTAGTGCAGTGTGGTAGATTTTGCTAGGGAAATCAGACGTGTAGGGACTGGGTGCTTTGAAAATCTGACCCTTTAGTCTAGCTTATTGACATTTCTGAGAAGTTTGCTCAGAATTTCTGCTCAACTATATAGGAGAGCTGGAACACACACTTAAAACATTTTCTAAACTAGCAAAAGCTGTGCTTTGAACACACTTTAAGCAGATGGGTCTGTTTTTTTTTTCTTTTTTTGTTGTTGATTATTTATTTTCTTTTTGCATAACTTAAAAATCTATAAATTGAATATAACAATAAAACACAAAGAGGAATTAGGAGAATGAATGAATAATTGTTTTCAGACAGCAGAATGTTCTTAAAGATGATATATCTCAAAACAAAATAACCTATTCTTTCTACAATATATTAATTCTTAAGAGAGATGGGTTTTTGTTTCCTTGGCAATAGTCTTATTCTAAGAAAACTGAATACCAGAAAATGGGGGACAAATGTTAGTTATCAGTTTTAAGTCTGAGCAGAGTTTTATTTTGTTTTGGCTTCCCCCCCCCCCCCCAGATTCCTATTGCCAGGTCCCACAGTTCACTCCTAGAATCATAGAATC
>VZTO01019117.1:2381-33302 GCA_013400615.1 Syrrhaptes paradoxus | reverse complement strand
CCACACCACACAGCTTGGTGTCATCAGCAAACTTGCTGAGGGTGCGTTCAATCCTCCTGTCCACGTCGCCAACAAAGATGTTAAGCAACACCGGTCCTAGTACCGACCCCTGTGGAACACCACTTGTCACTGGTCTCCACTTGGACATTGAGCCGTTGACCACAATTCTTTGAGTGTGGCCATTTAGCCAGTTCCTTATCCAGCGAGTGGTCCTTCCGTCAAATCCATGTCCCTCCAACTCGGAGACAAGAATGTCATGTAGGTCTGTGTCAAAAGCTTTGCACAAGTCCATGTAGATAATGTCTGTTGCCCTTCCTCTATCCACCAGCGCCATGGCTCTGTCATAGAAGGCCACCAACAACAGAAAGGCTGAACAACATCCTTTCTGGCTCATGCATTAGTTAAGAATTTTGTTGCTAACAAGTCTGTTGGTGGTATGTAGACTCCAGGAAAATCTGATTGAATCTTTTAGTGGATAGCTGCATAGCTAATATCAGCCAGCGTATGTTGTAATGATTTCCCATACTAAAACAAGCACCCAGAGATAAGACGGTGTCATTGTTCCATACTTATACTTCTATTGTTTGTGGAATTACTGGTTGGGGTAGTTGACTCACCATAGAAAAATTCTGTGGTGGGTTCTGAGGTAAAACGTAAATTTTGAGATCTTTCATCTCCTAAAATTTCATATGTGATTTTGTCTACTGTAAGGTTATGTTTACTGATAGAAGAGATGCTGTAAGGAGCACTAGATAGTTGCTGTTGCGTAGGGCTTAGCAAGAATTGTCTTTGCTGTATTCAAAGTACAAAGGTATAGTATCTCTTGAACCTCATTTCTATCTCTGTTTTCTGCCAAGAATGATTAGAGGTGAAGATAACACGTAGCTTGGAGATTAAGTAATCAAACATCCTGTTATTGTTATCCCTTTTGTATACCCTGTCATTAGCATAGAAAGTGGAGATGATAGCTTGTAACTGCATATACTAAATGATTTTTCCTTCAAGGACTGATTTTAATGGCAGTTTAGAAAAGTTAACAAGCAGAATGAAGGGGTCATAAATAGAAGTGAACTCATAGTGCTGGGAAACTTAGAGATCACTTGTTACTTTCTTGGTAGCAAGATTTTGTTTTAAATAAAATTTAAATTTATTTTATTTTAAATAAAATCTCTGTTCATTTCACCATCTTTGTCCCACTTCCTTACAGCAACCCACAGTGGATTACTCCATTACTTTAAAAATTGTCTGCAATTATGATAAGCTAATAACTCTTACTTTGTAGTTTGGTGTAGCAAGATATTTTGGAGAGCAGCAACACTTCACTTTATTCTTAAAAAATAATCAGCTATTGGTTTTTTTTGCTGTTAGACCTGAGTATTTCCTTAATTATATTTCAAATAAATATACAATCTTATGGCTTTGCAAATTAAAAATATTTTTAATTGTTGATGAATCAGACAACCACTGCTGCTGAGTATGTAAATTACCTTATTGTCAGTTTGGTATTTGCTTAGCATGCAATGCATGCAACAGAACTTTGGAGTTCAGTGATTCAACTTCTGTGGTCACATTAAATTTACTTCCTGGAATAAGTTTCCTTTTCATACAGGGACCAGTTTACTACTGTGCTCCCCTGTGTTTCCTCCTGAACATGTATTAGTCCTCTAGAGATGTTTTAATGCATTACACATACATAATGCTTCTTTCTCTGTTTTTCTGATTGTTAATTACGTGAGATGTGTATTTCTGACAGCAGCTGAGTGAATATTTGCTAATGTATAATTGAGTTTTTGAATGTGTACTTCAAGAAGTTTGTAGACTTGTGTAGAGTAATCATTAATATTTGTTTGTTAAACTCAAGATTTTCAAGTCCTGATACTCTTTTGTGTTTTTATCAGTGAATCTGTTTAAGGAAGTACTCTGCTTTTTGGATGGCTTTCATAGTTTTTTTATTTGTTTATGTAGAACACTCTTCTTTGTTGATGCAAGTTATTGACCTGGTACTCTATTTATAATTCTGCCTGGTTCTTCAGTATTTTATCTAGCTGTAACTTATTAAAAACCACAAATATGAAACGGGGATATTAATGACAAGTGGTTTAAATGTGAGAGTATCAAAATGCACGTTAGAATATTTCAACACTTTGTTCACTGTAATTTTACATTTTTTCATTGCTTAAGTAATTAAAAAAAATCCTTAGGGTTGAATTATAGTNGCTCTGTCATAGAAGGCCACCAACAACAGAAAGGCTGAACAACATCCTTTCTGGCTCATGCATTAGTTAAGAATTTTGTTGCTAACAAGTCTGTTGGTGGTATGTAGACTCCAGGAAAATCTGATTGAATCTTTTAGTGGATAGCTGCATAGCTAATATCAGCCAGCGTATGTTGTAATGATTTCCCATACTAAAACAAGCACCCAGAGATAAGACGGTGTCATTGTTCCATACTTATACTTCTATTGTTTGTGGAATTACTGGTTGGGGTAGTTGACTCACCATAGAAAAATTCTGTGGTGGGTTCTGAGGTAAAACGTAAATTTTGAGATCTTTCATCTCCTAAAATTTCATATGTGATTTTGTCTACTGTAAGGTTATGTTTACTGATAGAAGAGATGCTGTAAGGAGCACTAGATAGTTGCTGTTGCGTAGGGCTTAGCAAGAATTGTCTTTGCTGTATTCAAAGTACAAAGGTATAGTATCTCTTGAACCTCATTTCTATCTCTGTTTTCTGCCAAGAATGATTAGAGGTGAAGATAACACGTAGCTTGGAGATTAAGTAATCAAACATCCTGTTATTGTTATCCCTTTTGTATACCCTGTCATTAGCATAGAAAGTGGAGATGATAGCTTGTAACTGCATATACTAAATGATTTTTCCTTCAAGGACTGATTTTAATGGCAGTTTAGAAAAGTTAACAAGCAGAATGAAGGGGTCATAAATAGAAGTGAACTCATAGTGCTGGGAAACTTAGAGATCACTTGTTACTTTCTTGGTAGCAAGATTTTGTTTTAAATAAAATTTAAATTTATTTTATTTTAAATAAAATCTCTGTTCATTTCACCATCTTTGTCCCACTTCCTTACAGCAACCCACAGTGGATTACTCCATTACTTTAAAAATTGTCTGCAATTATGATAAGCTAATAACTCTTACTTTGTAGTTTGGTGTAGCAAGATATTTTGGAGAGCAGCAACACTTCACTTTATTCTTAAAAAATAATCAGCTATTGGTTTTTTTTGCTGTTAGACCTGAGTATTTCCTTAATTATATTTCAAATAAATATACAATCTTATGGCTTTGCAAATTAAAAATATTTTTAATTGTTGATGAATCAGACAACCACTGCTGCTGAGTATGTAAATTACCTTATTGTCAGTTTGGTATTTGCTTAGCATGCAATGCATGCAACAGAACTTTGGAGTTCAGTGATTCAACTTCTGTGGTCACATTAAATTTACTTCCTGGAATAAGTTTCCTTTTCATACAGGGACCAGTTTACTACTGTGCTCCCCTGTGTTTCCTCCTGAACATGTATTAGTCCTCTAGAGATGTTTTAATACATTACACATACATAATGCTTCTTTCTCTGTTTTTCTGATTGTTAATTACGTGAGATGTGTATTTCTGACAGCAGCTGAGTGAATATTTGCTAATGTATAATTGAGTTTTTGAATGTGTACTTCAAGAAGTTTGTAGACTTGTGTAGAGTAATCATTAATATTTGTTTGTTAAACTCAAGATTTTCAAGTCCTGATACTCTTTTGTGTTTTTATCAGTGAATCTGTTTAAGGAAGTACTCTGCTTTTTGGATGGCTTTCATAGTTTTTTTATTTGTTTATGTAGAACACTCTTCTTTGTTGATGCAAGTTATTGACCTGGTACTCTATTTATAATTCTGCCTGGTTCTTCAGTATTTTATCTAGCTGTAACTTATTAAAAACCACAAATATGAAACGGGGATATTAATGACAAGTGGTTTAAATGTGAGAGTATCAAAATGCACGTTAGAATATTTCAACACTTTGTTCACTGTAATTTTACATTTTTTCATTGCTTAAGTAATTAAAAAAAATCCTTAGGGTTGAATTATAGTAAAAATTTATACATCTCAGTACTAATTTTGTCTCCCAGTGGACAGCAATAATTTAGATGAGATTGGTTTTGCTCTACTTAATTTATTCTTGGGGGGGGAGGGGAAAATATTAACCTTGCAAATTTTTCTAATTACAATAATTTCATTAATACTGTTGGTTGTTTTTAATAATCTCCATGCCTTCAGAAACTTGCTCTTCTATATTTTGAAGAAAAACGTACAGATATACAGGGTTCTGTAATAGAATGTGTTTACAGTATTTATCCCCTGTGTTTGCTGTAATAGTAAGGGGGAAGTACAGTGACAGATATAACTTGCAATAGTTGCTAGTGTTATGTGCCTTTGAATAATTTTCTTTAATTTTTTTTAATATATATCCTAGGCGAGGATTATAAGCTTTAAATATTTCATTTCTATTAAAGAGAATATGAGGATACAAACCTAGAGCNTTTTGTATACCCTGTCATTAGCATAGAAAGTGGAGATGATAGCTTGTAACTGCATATACTAAATGATTTTTCCTTCAAGGACTGATTTTAATGGCAGTTTAGAAAAGTTAACAAGCAGAATGAAGGGGTCATAAATAGAAGTGAACTCATAGTGCTGGGAAACTTAGAGATCACTTGTTGCTTTCTTGGTAGCAAGATTTTGTTTTAAATAAAATTTAAATTTATTTTATTTTAAATAAAATCTCTGTTCATTTCACCATCTTTGTCCCACTTCCTTACAGCAACCCACAGTGGATTACTCCATTACTTTAAAAATTGTCTGCAATTATGATAAGCTAATAACTCTTACTTTGTAGTTTGCTGTAGCAAGATATTTTGGAGAGCAGCAACACTTCACTTTATTCTTAAAAAATAATCAGCTGTTGGTTTTTTTTGCTGTTAGACCTGAGTATTTCCTTAATTATATTTCAAATAAATATACAATCTTATGGCTTTGCAAATTAAAAATATTTTTAATTGTTGATGAATCAGACAACCACTGCTGCTGAGTATGTAAATTACCTTATTGTCAGTTTGGTATTTGCTTAGCATGCAATGCATGCAACAGAACTTTGGAGTTCAGTGATTCAACTTCTGTGGTCACATTAAATTTACTTCCTGGAATAAGTTTCCTTTTCATACAGGGACCAGTTTACTACTGTGCTCCCCTGTGTTTCCTCCTGAACATGTATTAGTCCTCTAGAGATGTTTTAATGCATTACACATACATAATGCTTCTTTCTCTGTTTTTCTGATTGTTAATTACGTGAGATGTGTATTTCTGACAGCAGCTGAGTGAATATTTGCTAATGTATAATTGAGTTTTTGAATGTGTACTTCAAGAAGTTTGTAGACTTGTGTAGAGTAATCATTAATATTTGTTTGTTAAACTCAAGATTTTCAAGTCCTGATACTCTTTTGTGTTTTTATCAGTGAATCTGTTTAAGGAAGTACTCTGCTTTTTGGATGGCTTTCATAGTTTTTTTATTTGTTTATGTAGACACTCTTCTTTGTTGATGCAAGTTATTGACCTGGTACTCTATTTATAATTCTGCCTGGTTCTTCAGTATTTTATCTAGCTGTAACTTATTAAAAACCACAAATATGAAACGGGGATATTAATGACAAGTGGTTTAAATGTGAGAGTATCAAAATGCACGTTAGAATATTTCAACACTTTGTTCACTGTAATTTTACATTTTTTCATTGCTTAAGTAATTAAAAAAAATCCTTAGGGTTGAATTATAGTAAAAATTTATACATCTCAGTACTAATTTTGTCTCCCAGTGGACAGCAATAATTTAGATGAGATTGGTTTTGCTCTACTTAATTTATTCTTGGGGGGGGAGGGGAAAATATTAACCTTGCAAATTTTTCTAATTACAATAATTTCATTAATACTGTTGGTTGTTTTTAATAATCTCCATGCCTTCAGAAACTTGCTCTTCTATATTTTGAAGAAAAACGTACAGATATACAGGGTTCTGTAATAGAATGTGTTTACAGTATTTATCCCCTGTGTTTGCTGTAATAGTAAGGGGGAAGTACAGTGACAGATATAACTTGCAATAGTTGCTAGTGTTATGTGCCTTTGAATAATTTTCTTTAATTTTTTTTAATATATATCCTAGGCGAGGATTATAAGCTTTAAATATTTCATTTCTATTAAAGAGAATATGAGGATACAAACCTAGAGCTTTGCTAGTTTTACTAACTTTAAATAATTTTAAATCTGTAAGACAAATGGTATGGATGGTTTTGAACTGGTCACAGACTGTTCAGTTTAACTGTCTGGGTTTCAAGCACTGGTAGAGTAGAAGAACTTACCGGTCATATTTGTAGTTCTTTTTATGCTTTCATTTTTACTGTATATGATCAGTGGGACTTTCTTACCACAACAGGCGTTCTCACTGTAGTGGCTTGTTAAAGTGTTCCCATAGATTGCACTGTGTGATTCATTTGAATTTAGCTTACAATTGAGTTGCTTGCTGCAGGCATCTGCTTTTTACCTCGACAAGTATGAAAATAATCAAAAATATCACTGTGTTTGACAGTGAGTCTGCATATTGCTCTGTTTCTGAGTGTGAATAGAATTTAGCAAGGCTTGTCTCGTTAAAAGGCAGTTAAACTAGTAATCATACATGATCTGTGCTTAACTGTTGTTTGTAGAAAAAGCGCTACAAAGTGATACGTGGTGATAACAAATTCAGAAGGAAAAGAATATGAAATTCAGATAGCAGCTTGAATGATTTGTTGTTAGCATGGGGCCCAATAACACTACAAAGCTATAAACTCTGTCTTTCAAGATTGCCCAGTTAGGTGGCAGAGATGCAATTTGTCTTTTCTGAAGCCGCCTGCTGCTTGCTAGCTCCATCTCCTGTCACAGCCTATTAGCTCCCCAAGAAAATTGGTGGGAAATTGCCTGCAGATTGTAGGAAATTGCATCTCCAGGCCCTGTAAAAAATGTAGGATAGCACAACACTGATCCTCCCAGAGCAGCTATTAATACAGCAGAAGCTGACCTTTGGCATGGTGTGAAACAACTTTGCTATTTGCTGAATAAAGACTGTGTTATGTATGGTTGAAGGAGGGTACAAATTATTACCCTAGCTATGCTTGTAGCCAGACTGCTTCAGGAAGCGTAAGCATTAGTGATAAGTTTTGCTGCCTGCCACTTCTTCCGGTTGGAAGATAGGAGATAAGATCTTAGAACCTTATCCAGAAATTTAATTGTACAGATGGGCAAAAACCACCTTGTGTTTAAAAGATGTTAGTATACATTAATTTCAAAGGATTAGTGACAGAGCTGAAAAATAATTTATGAAGCTAATGTAAAAAAAAAAAATTGCCCCTGAGTAGCCTAGCCTTGGTCAGAGTAGCAACAACTTTTTGGCTATTTCATTCTATGTGTGTATCCGTAGTAAACATTTAATTTTAGAGCAGTTACAGTGAAATGGAGCTGATTTATACTGTAACTGCTGAGTGTGAAAGTCATAGGACAAATATTAGTTCTGATAGATTTTAACATTAAGTTCCTTGCAGTTAGGAAAGTCACTCCTGTCTTGTTCAAACAAATTCTCATGTGTTCTTTATGGTGTGATATGCAATGAGTTTCATCCTCTGTCATTTCTTCTAGAGCTACTTTTCTAATCTTGTAATTTACCTCAGTTTTACAGGGCTTTTCAATGAGAGAGTCAACTTCTGCATGAATCCTGAGAGAGGGGATATGTAGAATTAGTTTGCAACACAAAAAATAAATGCCAGCATTTTCTTTGAGCTTGCAATTGTACCTAGTTGGTTCAAAGCCTCCTGAGGAAGATGTGTGTGTGAATCAGGATGATGTATTGATCAGAAGTGAGCGTGGGGAGGGCAGCAGCAGGGAAAAACTCATTTTGCAATCAAGAGCATTGCTGTTTTCAAACTCAGCTGAGATCTCGTGGTAACTGGCGGCTGCCCAGGGATCTGAGTGAAACCAATATGTTCATTTCCTGTTGCATTAGTGTCCACTGATGTAAATGAGCTGACAAGGCTTACTAACACTCACACAACTGATTAGAGAAAATTATGGTGTCTTGCCGTATGGAGCTGAGGCAGAGGAGTTAAGCGCTGGGTAGCGTGACCAAACAGGTACCGCTCATAGTTGAAAGCACAGATAAAGGGGATAAAGAGAACTTCATTACGGGGCTCTCTGGACCCTTGTTTAGAATTCTTATGATCATGCATGCTCAAGTATGTTAATCTGAATTGCTAATTTGTTGAGGCATTGTCTTTCTAAATTAGTTATAGCACCTTTTATGGAAGTTATGCAGTTTAGTGCTGTGTGTCTTTTCTTGTAAAACACAGGCAATGCAAGAGCTATGGTGCTTGAGCCTTTATTCTGTATTTACAGTAGCTGTTCATCTTCCAAGATATTACATACTAATTGCATTCTCAAAATAAACCTTGCCATTTAGTAACAAATGTGGGGGTTTTGTATAGCGCAATACCTATATTAGAATAAGCAAAGAATATTCAGAGGACACACAGAATCTGCTCTGTTCAGAGGACACAGAAAATCTGCACTGGCTCATCACTGAATTTGCCTTATCTTCTAAGAGCCAAACAAAGAAAATTAAGTGATATAGTATCCAGAAGTTAATTTCTCTTGGCTGATGGGATTATGAACACTGCTACCTGCATGCCTGCTCTGGTTTTAATTAGGCCAAGCCCATTATTCTACACAGAGTAAGGAAGTAACAAGTCATTCTTGTACAAAAAGCAGAAGTTTCTTGTCATAAATTCAAAGTTGCAAGCTCTTGCATTGTTATGTAAAGAACAAAAATTCAGACTGGGCTGTGAGGGATTTGGAGTGCACCACATGCTGCTGGATAGTTAGATGGTTTAAGAGAGGTTTGGTAGGAAAAAGGAATTCAGACAAACCAGTTCTCGGCCGACAATGACTGGAAAAGATGTGCAAGCTATAAGTAGCACCCTTCACACTGTAACAGCTTGTGAGCTCCAGCAAAAGACAGGATACTAAGCTTTGCTTGCTTTCTTTTTCTGTAATTAGTTCAAAGAGAGTTTGTTGTCAATCTAAGCTCTGGTCAGTCAGAGTTTGGTCAAGCCATGTTTTTCATATTGCATAAATACAGCCAATAACATCATAAAAACAAAATCTGATTTCTTTAATCTGACTTTTTTTTTTATTATTATGCCTTCCTATGTAACTCTTCTTACTTGCCACACTAGGAAAATGCAGCTTTTTTTGCCCATCTTTGTTCAAATTTCCAGTATTCTGAATGTCATAAAATGGTTCTAATTTACTGCAATATCCTGGTGAATATCAGATGTTTTGCTGATGTCATTTTTCATAGCACCAGAATTTTTTTTTAACTATGAATTGTTTGTTTTACCCAGAATCATATTCACATTCATTCATTGAAACAATTCACAATTTTTTTTCAAGTTCTCTATCAATGGCTTCCATTGGGTGTTTAACTTCTATAAAATAGTTACTCTGAGCATTCCTGGGCTTTACCAAAATATTCCTTCTCTTGCAACGTACCTTTCTGACACTCCAGCTGAGAGTAAACCAACCTAGTCCCCACCATTTGTTCTTAAGAACTGAACACTGAGGCAAAATCTGAGTGCTTGGTCCAGTTAGACAAAGAACTTATTTTTCTGTGAAATATCCCAAAGCTTTTCTTTATACTCTAATAAAGATTCAGCTTTCTGCTTATAAAAAGGCACTAAGCAGATATATAACGTGAGCACAGCCCTTCTTAAGGCTTTCAGTGCTGGGATGGGGTGACGGACAAGTTGAAATAGGGAGGAAGGAGGAAAGACGGAGAGCAGAGACTCCCTTTTGACCAGCTTTTTCTCTTTAATGCTTGGCCGTGAGGTGGGAGAGGCCAGTGAAGTTTGTGGCCTCAAGGAGTGGGCCAGCAAGGGTTTGGAAGGACCCAGTACCATGGTGGACCCCCAGTAATTCTGGGGGGAAGGGGAATGAGCAACAGTGTGCACACAAGGTGGTGGGGTGTGGTACGGCCTCCAGCTTGCCCAGCCAGTCCCACTGCTGCTGGGGAAGGAGCTGAGGGATGAGGAGCTGAGGGAGTGGGACTGGTGTTTGGGGCCTGCTGGGAGAAGGGTGGCTGGGGGAAATTTAGGGGAGAGGAGTGGGGGCAATGTGGATGATGATAAGCTAGAGAATTTATGAATAAATAATTTATGGCCCCATCACGAAGGGTTGTTTGGGATCCAAGCTTGTCCAAGATGATCCAGGGGCAAGTAAAGAAAAAGACTTGGAAGAAAGGGGTTTGTGGGGTGGCATCAATTGTTTGGGTTTTTGTGGCTGCTTCTACTTACGGGGTGTCCACTAAATTAACAGCGAACTTGTCATCTCCCTCACCTCCCTGCAGCAAGCTGCTCTGCAGCAGATTTGAAGCACCTGAGGGGAAGGAATTGCACATCCTGGCCCTGCTACCTCTCTCCAGCCAGGGTGAACTGCTTTATCTGGGACTTGTTTACTGGAAAGGAAGGTGAAGGAACATTATTTTTCTGCCAGCAGGGAAGACTTTTCCATTTACAGAGGAAATGGAGATATGTTAGAAATAGCACACTCAAGCAGCAATGAAGATTGTAACATCAGAAAGGTAAGCCAAGACTTTATACTTGATTGAAGAGATCTGTGTGGAATATTGCATTTGTGTTATTGAACCAAATACAGCAAAGCTAGGACCCGCTGTTAGTTGTTCTGTTTTGGTTTTGTTTTTTTTTTTCTTAGTACCCTCAGGAAAGAAGGCAGTGTAAGAGCAAAGATCCAAGCAAATGTTTATCTGCATGTTTGATAAGTTCCTGAGAAATGGTCTTGTCCAACCAGACGATGGCTAACCACTGTAGTTAAAGTGTAATGTGCTTTTGGCACAGACATCAACGTTCTGTTTTGAGCCATCTTGCTCGGAATTGTTCTAATGAAAATAGGCTGTATATAGGTACCATCAGAGGTCCTCCACTCTGTTCCCAGGCAAACATCTTACTTGTAAGGAATTTCACCTTCCTGTTCAGGAACACAATATCTAGAAAAGACTTAAAATTCCCAGTGCAAATATGTTGATGATTAACTCTTGATCAGTCATACTGAAGACTTTGGAACCTGGATATTAGGCAGGGAATAGATGAGGTATTATTTGCCCAGGTGAAGCCTCTGCCTTTTGCAGCATGGGCAACTACAATGTGACATGAATAGCTCCTGTTTTAGAACTATACAGGCCAGTGCCACAAAATGGCAATTACCCTAAAAAAAAAAATCCTTTAGCAATCTTACTGAAAATTCTTTGCTCTCTAATCTTTGCAAACTGGCAAGTAATAGAGAAAATTGCAGGTATCGTTCAAAATCACTGTTGCTTTTCTTGGGCTGATACTATAGAAATCCTTAAAAGTGGGTTTCACATTTGTGTGGGTTCTGTTAATCTCGTATATAGAGACAGAATCTTCTGTCAGGAACAAAATAGTGTTCTGCCGTGTTGCTTTGAAATGTTCCACAATATGTGCTATAGCAAACTGTCTTCCCCACTACACTACTACTTTAAAGTCTGAGGCTTATCATAGCAATTTCCCATGCTTTCATCCAAAGCCTGAAAATATGCCTTGAGCAAGACATTCAATCAAAAGTAAAACATTGCCAGCTATTTGACTGTCTCTCCAGCTCCTTGGGAGGTATTGTGAAGAAACTCATGTTACAAAAGCAAGATGAAAGAAAACAGAAATTAAACAATAAGAACAGTTTCAGCTCTGAGCAATTGTCTGAGTATCCCACAGCAATCAAGTTACCCCTTCTAGAATAGGAACTTTAATTTGATCTTACTTTCACTGATTTATTTTCTGTTGCAGTTTTGAGCTTTTTAAAGGAGCCATTTCCTTTTTGAATGTCTCTAATTGAAGATCAGGAGGATTTGAAAGGGTTGCCTGACATCTGTAACTCTTCCACTCTTTTTTTCCCTTTACATTTTGTTTTTCTTCAGATTTCACAGAAGCAAAATTTTATTTTCTCTTTCATCCAGTCCCGAGGAACCAGTGTGATGAATGGGCTGGGCTGGTTGGACTATTCTGCATGAATTGGTAAATCAGGACTGGCCTCTTTAGATGAACCTAGTTAGAAATGGTATTAAATCCCAATCTGCTGGGTTGGCAGTTTAGGAGCATACAGTGTTTAGTATCTTATTGTACTGGAAGAAGGAGCTTTTTTGTTATTTCTGTTAGTTTTGCAATGAATGTCATGTTGTGCAATCAATATGTGCTTGATTTCCTGCTGTGGGAGGAGGCAGGTTGTCTCATAACTACCAGTTCACGCATACAGTGAGAAATCTACAGGAAAAAAACCAAAACCAAAAAAACCCCAAAACCAAGAACCAGCTGGAAAAAAGCCTTTCTCCTAGAGTAGCAGACCTACTTGCACTACTGAGGGGAGCATGACACATGCACAACTACTGTAGGTCTCCTCAATTATGCATCTCTGCAGCCTTTGCTAAAATCTAGTTATATTTTCCGATACTTCTGTTGTAATTGTCTCATAAAACTACCCCATTTCCTTAGGGTAGGCCCCTAGCTTCATATCTTCTTAGTCTTGCTTCCTAGTCTCTATTCATGATGAATTCAGTAAAACCAAGAAGGAAACATAATCCTTATGTTGCTGTGTAACATAAAGGCTTCTGACCTCATGCTAGCTCCTTTTCCCACAAAGCCAGTTCTTACCAAAGTGACTGATGTGTCTTGGAAAGTTTCAGGCAGTTTGTCTGTCATAGGATCATTGAATAAAATGTAAGTCAGAAGAAATACCTGTTTCTCTTGTGCAATATCTGCTCAGACACGGCCAGGTTCAAAGTTAAGCTGGGTTGCTTAGGACCTGTCCAGTTGAGTTTTACTTAACTCCAAAAATGAAGATACCAAACCAAAACCAAAAAAACCGTTACAAGGCCTAATCATTCCCATTATGACTTTAATCCAGTCAAAATAAGGACTGCTGCATCTTCTCCTTTGGCTGTGCAGTCCAGAGAGCTGCACATTGTCCTTACAGGCAGAAATAGTTTGATGGGGCAGAATGATTTGTGGGCTGCTCTTCTTCCTAGGACTCTGAGAGCAGAGAGACTGTCTTCCTCTTCTAGTCCTTACTCAGTTTTTATTATGTATTTCTTACCTACAGGAGTGGCACAAGTGGTAACTTCCATTCACTAATGATGGCAAGGTTTATCACCTGACATCATGAGTGGTGGGAGACAAATGGGATGAAGTAGAAGGAGAGAAGATTAGATGAGCATAGGGAAACAACAGTGAAGATGGTAACTAGATGGGATGAGAGGAGCTGGAAAATACAAGTTATGTAGGGAAAAAATAAATTATAATTCTTAATCCTCCATGGGTATGATTCAGTCTTGGGTGGGCTGTAAAATACTGTTGTTTTTTTCTCCTTTCATTATATGAAGAAGGATTTTATAACTTAAAAATACCATTGCGGTTTCCATAGAATCATAGATTACTTTGGGTTGGAAAGGACCTTAAAGATCATCTAGTTCAAAACCCCTGCCATGGGCAGGGACACCCTCCACTAGACCAGGTAGCTCAAAGCCTCATCCAGCCTGGCCTTGAACACCTCCAGGGATGGGGCATCCACAGCTTCCCTGGGCAACCTGTTCCAATGCCTCAACACCACTTCTTGCTAGTATCTACCCTCTTTCAGCTTAAAACCACTACCCCTCATCCTGTCACTCCACTCCCTGATAAAGAGTGACTCCCCATCTCTCTTTTAGGTATGCCTTCTTCAGGTACTGGAAGGCCTCTATAAGGTCTCTCCAGAGTCTCCTCTTTTCTAGGCTGAACAACCCCAACTCTCTCAGCCTGTCCTCGTGTGGGAGGTACTCCTCTGACCATCTTTGTGGCCTCCTCTAGACTCGCTCCAACAGGGGGTGTCATTCCTGTGCTGAGGACTCCATAGCTGAACACAGTACTCCAGGTGGAGTCTCCCCACCTGGAGCAGAGGGGGAGAATCACCTCCTTTGACCTGCTGCTAATGCTGCTTTTGATGCAGCCCAGGATGCCACTGGCTTTCTGGGCTGCAAGTGCACACTGCCGGCTCATGTTCATCTTTTCATCAATCAACACCTCCAAGTCCTTCTCCTCAGGGCTGCTCTCTATCCATTCTCCTCCCAGCCTGTATTTGTGCTTGTGATTGCATTGACCCACATACAGGACCTTGCACTTGGCCTTGTTAAATTTCATGAGGTTTGCATTGGCCCAACTCTCCAGCCTGTCAAGGTCCCTCTGGATGGCATCCCTTCCCTCCAGCGTGTCCACCACACCACACAGCTTGGTGTCATCGGCAAACTTGCTGAGGGTGCACTCCATCCCACTGTCCATGTCTCTGACAAAGATGTTAAACAACACTGGTCCCAGTACCGACCCCTGTGGAACACCACTTGTCACTGGTCTCCACTTAGACGTTGAGCCATTGACCACAACTCTTTGAGTGCAACCATCCAGTCAGTTCCTTACCCAGCGAGTGGTCCTTCTGTCAAATCCATGTCTCCCCTGTTCAGAGACAACAGTATCATGCGGGACAGTGTCAAAGGCTTTGCTCAAGTCCAGGTAGATGATGTTAGTTGCTCATCCCTTATCCACCAGCACTCTTACCCTGTCATAGAAGGCCACCAAATTTGTCAGGCGCAATTTGCCCTTAGTGAAGCCATGTTGGCTGTCACCAGTCACCTCATTTTCCACGTGCCTTAGCTTCCCTTTTTCCCTTTTTACCAAGGGGGTTATTATTCCCCTTTTCCAGTCAATGGGAACTTCACCAGACTGCCATGAGTTCTCCTATATGATGGATAGTGTCTTAGCAACTTCATCTGCCAGTTCCCTCGGGACCCAGGGATGTGTCTCATCAGGTCCCATGGACTTGTGCACCTTCAGGTTCTTTACATGGTCTTGAACCTGATCTTTTACAGTGGGCAGCCTCCATCCTTGAGAACTGTTAAAGCTCTTCTGTATATAAATCACTTTCTCCCACACAGTGGCCAACATGACTTTTCCTTAACTGCAAGCACAGCACTTGCATGCAGCACTTAGTTTATGGAGAAGGGCATATTCTTGGGTGAACTGCAAAACACTAGAAAGCTGTTACTCACATTTATTGTGTCTGAGTTGTCCTAAAAGCTCTTTCTATTACCTGAGTAGTTATAGGAACATTATATGCACTGGAATGAGCTTGGCTAGTGATGACAATACAAATTGTGGGTTCAAAAGGATAGCGATCTTTGCATGACCGTCTTCCTCTGGGCATACTTAGTGGGGAAGACCTTGGAGTACTCAGCTTTGCTGTTGGTGCTCTCTCTGATATGTGCATTTGTCCAGATGCAGTGTGATGGGCCAGAGGAGATCCTAAGAGAGCTCTCCTCCTACTCCTTATTCAGCTACTTGCAGCTTTAGCTATTGTAATATCCCCACTGTGTTCTTGTCTAATTAGATACCATGTATTATACCTTGCCATTGAGATACACAGATGGTATTTGCTATTTAGCAGTTGTAAGGCAAAGATCCTGTGAGGCAGAAACACTCTTTTTCCAGTGTAATGACCACAGATCAAAAACTATGGGTGGATATTGACAGTAAGATGAAATGTGGCCTACCAGATGAAATGCAGCAGATAATGTGACTTGTAGACACAG
Source organism: Syrrhaptes paradoxus (assembly GCA_013400615.1). Taxonomy (NCBI): domain Eukaryota; kingdom Metazoa; phylum Chordata; class Aves; order Pterocliformes; family Pteroclidae; genus Syrrhaptes; species Syrrhaptes paradoxus. The sequence continues at coordinate 17,526 of VZTO01019117.1, read as the reverse complement.
CTGAACAAATTATTCCAGAAGCTTAAGGGGTCACTGCAGTGTAAACAGAAAACAAGGCTGACCTGTGCTGTGTTCTCAAGACGTAATAAATACATTCTTTGTGCTGCTGCTTACCTTCTGCTGAATCAGGATTCCTTCTCTGGACAAAACTTTGAGTCTCAACTTCTGTATTTCAAACAGAATTGCTTTTTGTTGTCCTTGAAAAGTTGCATTTAAGTGTGTTTGAAGCTTCTGTCTTTGTGCAGTACACTGTAAAATTCTTGCTTTTGACAGCTGGAAAATCCATCTGCTAGTTCTAGGAAGGAAAATTAAAGGGTTTTTAGGGGGATGAGCCTGATCTGGCTGTTAGTTGGACATAATTTTATTGAGTTTGGTGAAGAGCAAGTACCTTGTGCTGAATGAAGAACTGAGCTACTTCAGTACTTGTCTGTTCTTCCTTTCAGCTGAGTAGAGATAAAAAACTGGAACATGCATGTATCTTGGTGAGAGTGGAGAAAGTGTGATGAATTCAAATAAATTTTTCTGAACTATGCATATTTTGCACTCCTAGAAACTCATGAATAACAAAGGGTCCTATCGGCAGGTACTTTTTTTGTCTTGTTTTTTCCTTTGTTTAGAGGACTCATTTTAGACACTGACTGGTCTGATACACTAACTTGGCTGTCAGTGATGCTACTTGTTGAATATATGTTAACGGATCAAGAAAAGAAAGAGCAATAGTAGTAGCTATCTTAAGCAAAAGAAAATACAAAATAAGGATTTCCTTGACTGTCATTTATCATGATGATTACCATTTGACTGCCCTAGTTTGGACCAGGTACCATCAGGATTTCAAAAGAGCCATGGAGCCTATCACAGGTTATTGCTGTGCCAAATATGATGTTGCTAGACATATACATGGGACTGAAGGGAGAAAAATCCTCAGCAATCTGCTGTAACTCAATCCAGATGGTCAAGTTTATGTTTTCTTTAAAATGCAAACTGTCTTCAGTGAATTCATTAGAACCATATTGTAGCTTTCTTTTCTAGTATACTTTTAGCAACTAGTTTAAAAAGCCTACAACTGACAAACTAATCTCAGGTGCCTAATTATTTTCTTTCTGAAGGTTTTAAACTGTTGAACAATTACTTCTTTCTTTATCTTTCTCTTCCTTTCTCTCTCTTCCTTTTTTTTCCTTTTTCTTCCTTTCTTTCTCTCTCTTGCTTTTTTCTCTCTCTTCCTTTCTTTCTTTCTCTTTCCCTCTCCCTCTCTTCCCCTGCCTCTCTTTTTTCTTTCTCTTTCCCTTTTTTTCTACCCCACCTTCTTAATCTTTCCCCCCTTTCTCTCTCTTCCACCCCTTTCTGTCACTTTCCCCCCTTCCCCTCTCATTCTCTCATCCTCTCTCTCCTGCTCGTCCTCTCACTCACTTTTTCCCTCACTCTCTCTCTCTCTTGCTCTCCCCCCCCCCACTCTGTCTTTCTTTCCCTTGCCCCCTTGCCTCCTTCCTTTTTCTATTTTTTTTTTTTTAATTGAACCAACATGCAATTCTGTGTATCATTGGTTTAGGGTATCTAGAGATAGCTAATACATTGGTTTTGTCTGGGATTAATCTAGATGTTTGAATAACAGGGAGCTATAATTGTAATGTATTCAGCCAGGGTATTTGCTGTGTTCTTATCATGGACGGGTCACTTATTGAACAAGAAACATTGGTCCTAAATATGCTAGATATCTTGTCTACCCATGTTTCTGGACAGTTTCTTTCTAGACATTTTCTTGGTTTGAATTTTCTTTTTAATTTGTTTTAAATATTTGCCAAAAGTACCCAAAATTTGTGATTTCTTATTTAGTTGTTTAATCAAAGTAGGCTAAAGCCAAAGCAATTCTGAAAACTTAAATAAAATGTTTTTATACAAATTAATTCTGATAGAATTAGATCATTAAAGAAACTCCAGTACCTACTGCTAATGATGTAAAAAAATTCCACCTGAGTAAAAACCCAAGAAAACACAAAATCGTCAGTGCTTTGCACACAAATTTCTCATGGAAGAGCACTAGGTGTTATTTACTGATCTTTCCTCATAGTGACTACTGAGAAACTAGGAAATCAAATTTCTAGTGTAACAGAACAAGCATATACTGGGACAATAATAGGATGCTCACTGACTCATCTGTAAAGGGACAGTGTCTATTTTTAAACTTGGGAAAGAATAGGGTAGAAAAGATAGTTCTGGGAATCACTAATTTTTAGTTTGGTTTGTTTTTTCATTACTTTAAAAATAAAACTATCTTTCATTCCTCTTTTTTATCCTTTCTAAAAGATGAGGGAGCTGAACTCTGTCCATTTACAATGTTGAGAGCTCCTACAATGGACAGTTCTTAGTATGTGAATAGTATTGTATTCCTTCCTTCATTTGTTTTAGGAACTTATTGTCCAAGTTGCTTGCAGTAAAAAGTATGATTATTCCCTGGATGTGTGGGAGAAGTAATGACATGAATAAGTCAACTGATGTTGTATAATGCAGCATGACAATGAACTGAATGGAACAGATCTTTTTTTTTTTTTTCTTCCTGATCTTTGTTTAGTTATAAGGAAGTAATTTGGGAGAGGGGTGTGACATGTAAATTGGTCATGTCTTCTGAACTACTCAATTTGAATTAATTACTTTACTGACAAAATATCAAATAAATATATATAAATTGGAAGTCATAGGATAAAGTTTCCATTTGCTTACTTAAATAAAGCAGATATTAACAAAAACTGTTCAGTGCTGGAAACTAGAGTTGCTTTTCCCCTCTCAAAACAAGTGCAGCAGCTGTATAACATGTCCTCTTTGAAGGTGTCTGTCATTCCAGTTCAGACTCTGGCTGTTGGCCCCTGTCTGCTATTTTTTCACACTGAATGCCCTTGAATACACCAGGTGCAAAGTTGTGGTGCCCCATATGCATCATAATAGTCATGCAGCAGTGTCATCTCAAGACTGTTCACAGCCCAGTAACGGCCCAAAGTCTGCTCTATTTCTGTTGCTGAATTGCATTGTGTTGTGGTAGCAACACAGCTGGAAAATAAAGCACAGTAGTACCCAAGACCACATAAACCATCTGCCGTGTACATGGTACAACAACAGTGAGTCAAAGATCAAAGGAGGAACAGATTATGAGTGGGGTAGGAGTACTGCAGTAATAGAACATGTATTAGAAAAATGGTTATGCTTGTTGAAACAAACAAACAGAAAGTCATTCTATGCTAAAGTCCACGGGATCTGCTTTAGAAAGAGTATTTTTAAACAAACTGGGAGAAAGGTGGAAAGGTAGCCTATTTTGAGCATATAAGAGCACAATAAGTACTTCTTTCTGAAAAAAAAAATTTGGAAGAGTAGCTTCTCTATAACATAAGAGAAATATGCAAGATGTCTGTTCTTATTTGTGAGGTAGCAAAACACCGAAGAGAACATGCTAGTGTTGGTCCCAGAGACAAGGGGCTGTGTAATGATATCCATATCCAGCCTGCTTCTGGCAAATTTTGTCTTGTGTGAGAAATGGAGCAAGAGTTAGAGGTTAGAATCAAGATGCTTAAAAAATTGTCACTTGTCCCGAAATCTTTACAAGTTGTTGGACCCAAATTCCAAAAAGCAGAATCTCTTTTGATGAAGGATTTTTCTGGCAAAACCCAAGGAATCTTCCTCTAGGAAAGCTGCTTCTTTCAGAGGGACTGTCACTTAGAAGAATCTGAGTAAAGACTAGGTTTACTGTATGCCAGGGGATGACCCTAGGCAGCATGAATGCTTTTTCTCACTTAATGGCCTTCATTTTTTTCTTTGGCTTGGTAGCCTGCAACTCCTTTGTGAAACAACACTATAACAAAGACCATGACAGCACAGCTAGCGCTTTTAACTTACAACTGTACCCCATACAACTTCATCCTTCTGCCTTTTTTCTCTTCTGCCAAGAAAAAAACTGAATAACCAGAATTAGTGCTCCTTGAACACCAGTTCTCTTGGCTAGCAATTTTATTCAGAAAACAGATGGTTCAGTATGTGAAAGAGGGCTGGTAGAGACCTCTGTGTGAGGTCCCTGGCAGGGTAATCTCATTCCAAAGATCTAGGTGTCTGGAATTCCCTCCCCCTCCCCTTTAATACAAATCTTTAAGTGTTAAGTCAGGCAGAAAATGAGTCTAGTCTACATTTATCTTACTGAATGGCAGTCAACTCCCGCCTAATCTTTCAACATATATTTGTTCAATGGATCAACACATTGTGTAAGCAGCATGACGGACAGGTTTAGAAATGTGACTGCTTATGTTTGGTTTGTACTGAACCATTGACCATTTTGTTTGTGAATCCATCATAAATTACATCTCCAGGTTACTCAGTAAGAGTGAGGAGGGGAAATACTTGTTCTCACTGTGTTGAAAGGCATTTTACACAGCTGTCAACCTCTAGAAGGGAAGTTGAATTGCATCAGTAGTACCTTAGCTTTGTTTTTCAAAAGCTGGATGGATATGGCTCTGCTTTTACAAGTCTTTTCCTAATTGCAACCATACTTCTCATTGAAGATAACATAAGTGAAAAGGCAAGAACTATTATTGTCAAATAAATATGTAGTAATTTGGGAACAAGGGTATGATAGTGATTGTGTGTGTTATTTTAGCTGCATTTGACAAAACCGAGGCTAAGTAACACCAGAAATTTATGTGATATTTTTAGTAATGGACATACATGTTAAAATTTCATCATTTCAACAAATGTAAAACTGACCTGAAATTCTGCCACTTCTGATGATTGTGTTGACCTTGAGCCGCTGCTTACCCAGGGACCATAGGAAAGTGGCACAAAGCTTCCTTCCCCATATGCATCTCTTCACCAGGGTTGAGGAAGGGCTTAAAAAAGAAAAAAGATTAATAGAGAGTCACCTTTATCCTTGCCACCCATCCTCACTTCCAGCTAGAAGTTAAAGCTTTGGTAATAATTCTAAACAAGAAAGAGGACTATCTTGTCCTAGCTACACATCTGAAGGCAGTGAGCCTCAGGTGTGAATCCCTGCAGCCTATTCCAAGCTTTGTTTAAATGGGTTCAAGCTGCAACTAAATGGGACTGGAAAAGAAAGGCAGTTAGGAGAGAGCTGGAGAAGAAGAAAGGACACTTGTCAAAGGACCGGGTTTCTTCATACAGTCAGAAGGAAAAAACTGCAGGAGAGTGATTGCTGGTGGCTTCTTTGCTGTTTCAGATGGTTATATTCTCATGAAGGCAAGCTTTTGGATTCATGGGTTTTTGTGGGATTTGTGTTAGCCTTTTTTTTAGTCTCTTATGCATTGAAACTTTTTGAGATTGGTAGAAACTGATTGAATTTTTTGTTGTTTGAAAGCTTAAACTTCAGTGTAAAGTATGTACTAAACTTTATTTTCAAAGAAAGCACAGGAAAAAAGGCATTTTTGTCAAAGTTCAAATAATTATGTTAGAATTTTCTCTTTTTTTCCTTTTGTGGTGGAGAGTAAATTTGTCATTTCTCTATGAGAAAATGTTTCCAAGTTCTAGTTCAGCTGAGAAAAATAATTTCTTCCTAACCACCTCTAATAGGATTTGAAAAAAACAACTAGTAAAGAAAAAAGATGAGAAGAAGGAAAGCAGCCTTGAGAGTATGGGGAAGAAAATAAGAATGAAAAGTTGAGTATTTCTGTAGAACTGGGTTTGGGGTATAGAAAAGAATGGAGCTTGTTACTCAGAGAATAGTGTGAATGTTATTCTGTGAGCCTGGAACCACTTGGTAACCCTCACCCTCTAAGAAAAAAATCTAACATCTGCTTATGTGAGCATCCGTTCAGTATAGAAAATGCCTGGAGTATCATTTTAGTAATTTTACTTACTGTATGTCTTTTATATGGGTCATGATGCTGACTGAAATTTCCCTTACCTCCTCCTTCTCTGTCTTAAGAAGATGTAGAGGGCTTTAGGAATTGAACACTAGTTTTCCAAATATTAGCTCAGGGAATAAGATGGCTGTGAACTCCCGTGTTTGCTGGAATAAATAAACCTACACTGTCCTTGTGAAAACTTTTGTTGTTTTTTCCATTCTCTTTTTTTTCTAAAGTTAAGAGTAGGATGGTTTGAGTACCATTTCGCGTACCATTAGAGCCTTTGAATATCACATTTTTCCTTTTATGTTTTGTTTATTTTCAGCTTTTCCTCTAGATGATATGGAGAGTTCCTTTCTTAGCCTCACCCAATAGCATTATTGCTAGTTTCTCAAAGTTTTGAAAAAAAATAAATTACATGATGTAAGTCAAAGCAAAAACCTGTCCACCTGGCAGCAAATGCATCCACTTACCAATGCACAGATACAAATATCGATAGATACCTTCACTACTTTTTGACAGATAGTTTTTCTTATGAAATACTGGATACTCTGGCTGTGAGGTTTAAGCGTGATTTACTGAATGATTCCACTTCTTCCATGTATTTGTGTGTATATACAGTAAATATCAAGGAGAGGGAAGAATTACTTAGACATTAATAATTTTATTTCAGTGTGTATTATCTGCCAGGCTGGCAAACTGAAAATTATAGTATGAGAAATATAATAACCTGCTCATTTGCAAAGTAGTTCCTTTAGAAGTGTATATTACTTCCATATCAGTATCTAACTAGTTAATTTGTTACTTGTTGTTATAGTGATTAATTGCAAAGATTTGGTTAGAATAGCTTCTGGACCTCTACCAATAAAAAGGGATTTGGGGGTTATAACTAAGGCTACCTGAAAATCTGAATTTTTGGCAAGAAACATGTTCTCTTTTCCACACCAAATCTATTTTTGTTGCTGAAAACATAATTCCTTTTATTCTTGGATGCTGCAGTCTTCTGAGTCCTCAGGTTCCTCCTCTTCCTAGTGCTCCCAAGTCCTGACTGGGCTTCACTGTCGGGAGTTGGGTGTGGAACACAACCACTCGTAGGTACAAGTGATGCATCACAGGAGAACTTGGGCTAACTGAGAAGACTGATCTACACAGGAGAATACGAGCATGAAATTATCCTAGAAAAACTAGTGGCTCATGGCTTAGACAGGAACACCCTTTGCTGGATAAAAAACTGGCTGGACGGCTGAGGCCAGAGAGTCGTGGTGAACAGAGTTAAGTCCAGGTGGCGGCTGGTCGCCAGTGGTGTTCCCCAGGGATTGGTTTTGGGGCCTGTCCTGTTTAACATCTTTATCAATGACCTGGATGAGGGGATTGAGTGCTCCCTCAGTAAGTTTGCTGATGATACCAAATTGAGCGGGTGTGTTGATCTCCTTGAGGGTAGGAAGGCTTTGCAGAGGGATCTGGACAGGCTGGACCAATGGGCTGAGGCCAATTTTATGAGGTTCAATAAAGCCGAGTGCGGGGTCCTGCACTTTGGTCACAACAACTCCCTGCAGCTCTACAGGATCAGGGCAGAATGGCTGGAAAGCTGCCCAGCAGAGAGGGACCTGGGGGTGCTGGTCAACAGCCGGCTGAACATGAGCCAGCAGTGTGCCCAGGTGGCCAAGAAGGCCACCGGCATCCTGGCCTGCATCAGAAATAGTGTGGCCAGCAGGACTAGGGCAGTGATTGTGCCCCTGTACTCGACACTGGTGAGGCCGTACCTTGAATCCTGTGTTCAGTTTTGGGCCCCTAACCACAAGAAGGACATTGAGTTGCTGGAGCAGGTCCAGAGAAGGGCAATGAAGCTGGTGAAGGGTCTGGAGCACAGGTCTTACAAGGAGCGGCTGAGGGAGCTGGGGTTGTTTAGTCTAGAGAAGAGGAGGCTGAGAGGAGACCTTATCACTCTCTACAACTACCTGAAAGGAGGTTGTAGTGAGGTGGGCGCCGGCCTCTTCTCAAAAGTAACAAGTGATAGGACAAGAGGACATGGCCTCAAGTTGTGCCAGGGGAGGTTTAGGCTAGATATTAGAAAGAATCCCTTCACTGAAAGAGTGATCAGGCGTTGGAACAGGCTGCCCAGGGAAGTGGTGGAGTCACAGTCCCTGGAGGTGTTCAACAAACGTGTAGATGTGGTGCTTAGGGACATGGTTTAGTGAGTTAGGTGGCATTGGGTTGACAGTTGGACTTGATCCTTGAGGTCTTTTCTAACCTTAATGATTCTGTGGAATATGTAAAACAAAATCTTCAACCTAGAAGCCCCATGTAATATAATTATAAAAGATATCTTAATGTTTTCTTTTTATCCTTTAAAATTTTATCTGCTTCTTGCTCCTTTTGAGTAATTTTGAGGGGGGAAATGCCAGTTGTTTTGAAATCTGCTGTTGCCATGGTAGTCCAACAATGCAAAAGTAGATCCTAGAGTATTTTTTATTCTGATTTGAGTTCTGTACACTGGGTATGGAAATTAGGATTTTGATTCTCACTCCAGCTACTTTTAAACCATGTTAGATGGCTGAAACAGTGTAAAACAGCTCTTTGGAGTGTGCAAAAAGATTTAGAAAGAATAGACCACAGAAGGTCTATGCTGTGTCACACTGACCCGTTCTCCAGCCTTAGCAAATGTTTAAGTGTTGGTGAGACAGAAGAGGTGGTAGAGGCACACACACATGTAAAGACATTAGGTAGGGCTGTGGTCCTCTCTGAGATGTCTTTTGAGTATTCTTCAAACATGTCAGACATGTAAAGATTCAAAGCTGCTTAAGCATGGTCATCTATGCATGCTATGCATTTGTTTCCTTCTATAAGTAGCCAGGAAGTTCAGCTCTGGATATCCAGTTCAGCTTCTCAGATTTCTCTTTCATGAAAGCTGTAGTTGGAATTTTGTTTGTTCAAGCCACAGCCTTCTCACCAGGATGCTTTGAAACAAACGTTTAAAACTGTGTTGACTTTTGAAAACTAAGCTCCTGCTATTTTTGCGACCTTACCTGTAAACTGGCATAAACTACTTTTGTTGTATTCTGTAAAAAGGATGTTTAAATACTTTTTGGTTTTTTTTGGTCTACTGCTTAACTTGTCTTTTATCCATGCTGGAGACTGAATTATTAGTAAAAAAAGCTTTGATTTGCTCTGGTGAAGGAAGATATGGTACAGCACAGCTGACTGAAGTTACTGGCTAAAAGCCAGTTTGGTTGTAATAATCTGCTAAAGAAATATATTGCAGTTTAAAATTGTTACAGGCATTTTCATATGGGAGCACATTCCACTTAGAGTCTTACTTTGGTTTGCAGGTGTAAATTGGGAAGGTTTCTAGTGGTTTCAGCAGTAGGATTAGGTTTGAGTGGGGTCGCAAAATATGGCACTGGAGTGTGCTAGAACAGAAAAGCACTCCTGGTGAAAAATCAACTGAAAAAACATTTTAGGAGAATGCCAATCTGTGGAAATGGATTCCTGTGGGGGAGCCTTTTCTCTTTTGCAGCAAAAAGAGCTTGACAGGCATAGCATGGCATGAGAACCACTGCTCTTTGGATGCATGGCTGCAAGGTGTTTCTGAAGGTTTGCTCTTGTTCAGGATGTTACTGACCTCAGTTTCCATGGTCAGGAACTGCCTTCCTGAGCAGCCTCTGGCAGGCTGATTCACCATGCTGTCTCTCAGTCTTTTCTGTCTGCTAAATGGCATGTTGCTTGCCATCTCCTGTAGCGTGCTTTGAGATTCACAGCTAAAATGCCATGTAAAAGCTAGGTAGTACTGATATATGCTGGCAGCTTGTTAAAGTGTCATGGTTTCAGTGATGCATGTGTAACCACTCTAACATAAGATAAATATGACAAGTGCTAATTCCAATCACCCACATTATTGAAACTGAGAACAGCTTAGGTAAAGCACTTTGAATTTTCTGAGGACATCTGAGGACTATGGTTACAGCATCTCCGATTACTTTTACATGGAAAACCAAAAACCTACATTAAAGATCCAAGACTTAAATTGTTGTTTTAAAAGAGGTTGGGGGAGAAATGCATATACATGTGTTTGAGACCTGCAAACACTTCTCATTATCTGGAGGAAGTGAAGGAAACTGTAAGATGAGAATATGTTGATCTCCCTATGGTAAAAGAAACAAGCTGATGCCCAAGCGCCAAGACCTATACAACAGCACAACCTCATTTGTGAGTGTCCCTTGCTGTGAGATTTTCCTGATGAGTCTGTGTCATGGAAAAGAGAAGTGGCTGTGTGAGAAAGGAGGTCAGCTGGAGGGAGGAAGAGAAAATTATTCTTCAGTTGATGTGTTGCCAAAATGAAGTATGTGATGGCCTTTTCTGGCTTGAGTGGGAAGTTCTGTGCAGGCCAGTGCTGAAAGGTCGCCCTATCAGTGTCCATTGTAAGCAGTGCCATTTGTCTGGGTTTGTAAATTCTGACTTAAAGAAGAGAGAGAGAGAAACTGCATCATTTTCAAATGACTTTTACCTATGGGTTTTCTGTGTGGAAGAGGGGAAAATACTGAAATACCTGATGTCAAATTGCAAGTAAGCGCAAGATGTCAACCAAGTACTGAAGAAGTATTGAGCAAACAAGTACCTTGCTAGTGCTGGTGACTCCAAGAAGGTAAACATCTCCTGTATGACAGACAGCAGAAGGTGTTTGGGACGGTAGTAATATTGTGCAGCTGCCAAGCAAGCATGAGACAGTGAGAGAAAAGCAAAAGACAAAAGGTGAGTGAGTGGTCTGTAAACCACAAGGCAAGCTCTCAGCTATACTGTGAAAGGTTTGCAGATTATAATATGATTTGGAAAAGAGTGCCGAGAAAACCATTTCACACAGGAGAAGAAGGAAGCTTTTACTGGGGATGTGTAAGTCACACCATCTGGGGCATGTATTCCTGCGGATACTGCAGAACCTCCTTCTGAACAGTGGAACTGTGCAGAAAGTGAGATTCCTTTCCCATCATAAACATCATACCTTGATATTTTTCATCGTGAAACAAGAATAATTTTAAAAGCCTCACTAAAAGGATAGTGATTATGGTGTCTTTTCTGTTGTTCTTTCCAGGCTATTCTATTGTGAATTTGCTTTCCAGAAATTGTTGCTCTCTGTGAATATTTAAATACAAAGGAAGGTTTCTGGATTCCAGTTCATAAACAGTTCAAATTTGTCTACCTAGAGAAAAAACTGCAAAGAATTGGGGAGAGGGATAACGAACCTTTATCCTGTTTACCAACATTTTCACTTAGCCTTGAAATATAGTTTATGCTGTATTTATCTATCTAATCCTCTTCCTTTTTCCTCTTGCTCATAAACCATAACAATATCCTAAGAAGAGTGTTTCTTTTGGTAGAGAATAGTGTTTTTCCTGTGCTGTTTTCTTGTTCTTCTGAAGAATGTCATATAGTTATTCTGTATTCTTATAGCATTTTTCCTGACACTCCAGCTAAATCTTCCTTTGGTTTTTGTTCTTCATGTGATATACAGTTTCCTTATTGCAGTCATAATGAGCTTATCTCCATGAATCACTAGAGATCAGCCAGGCTAAACTGTCAACATTAAAGCCTACCCAACAGTGGCACTATTCACTGTAACACAGTGTTTAACTGAACATGTCGACTAATACAACCCATGTACAATAATAACTATCTTAAAATGATATCAAAATAATTTACTTATTTTTATGGCATAAAAAAATCTATAAATGGTCAGAAGATTATGTTTTTCTCTGATGTAGCTATTTTACAATTAAAAAAGGTGCAAACTTTTAATACGTTTCTGATATACTAGTTATTTTGAAACAAAATGTTAACCCCTTAAAAATACAAGGAAAAATTATTTGGATCAAAAAAATCTGAGAAACGCATCTGGATATAGCATAAGGAAGGAGAAGAGGACTGAAACTCTTCTGCTTACATTATAGTTACTTTGAAATTGTGTGGTTCATGTGTAACTCCTGCTCATCACATATGGTTTCTAATTGTAAAGTGAACAGGAGGAAGAAAACTTTTTTTCCTTGGGTGTGATATAACAGCAAAATGTTCAAGTTAGATCCTGTATGTCTGGAAAATGATCCTTCTGGCCCACTTTTAATGCATTTCTCTATAGAATATATCTTCTTCAGCATTAAGATTGTTTGGCAGCTAGGTATTGTCTGGGTGCTTAAACTTGCTCTTTTGAGATGAAAGGCATAGTGAGTTGGCATCTTATTCTGAATTGAGAGATGTCTTCCAGAAAGATGTGTACTGCCAAGGGCAGGAGTGGAGGTGGGGGAATTTGAAGCAATAGGAATATGCTCTCTTCTTAAATTCCTGCTCGGGACTACTTTAAAGGCTAGAGGAGTATGGAAAACCCCCTAAGAGGATATCTCCAGGGTGATCGAACTATCTTAATAAATTTCTGATAAATACCTTTAAATAAATTTATTTGTAGTTCTTTGGCTATAGCTGTACTGGTCAAGTATTTCTCCTCTGTACACAAACTGTTTTCCTTTCTGCTTTAATGTACATAGTGTGGTAGTTGTTTGTATAATCCCCTGAGGTTTTATTTTGCAATTAGACTGCAGGGGGGTTTTTTTAGCTTAAAGATAAACTTGTTCTATAATATTTCCTTTCTCTTGTTCTACTATTTGCAAACCTTGGAAACAGTCTTTGGGGTCAGAGAGAAGCAGTGGAACATGACCATCTGTGGAAGCTCTCCCATGTAGCACCAGAATTATCAAGGAGACAGATGATAGATGACTGTTTTTCAGGTTGTGGGATTTTAGGCTTTATAACTTCAGCTGTGGACTCTGCTGCTGACTCTGAGCAAACAGCCACCCTGAGCCTCTATCAAGTGGTTATAATAATTCCTTGTCTCATCAATGTTGTGATGGAAATCAAGTAGTGCTTCTGACTAGCTGGGTGGCTGTGTAGTGTGGCTGTGAGTTCAGGCAGTGAAAGCTAATCCAATTGTATCCTAATTGGCAGAGAAAAAGTTATTTAACTGTCGCATAATGGTAGTCCTTGAGTTGTTATACATGATATGCCCAACTGTGTGTAGAGAAAGTGATGTAGCTGTAAAGCTATGACTCAATGTAGTTTGTAAGTGAAGAGGAGGGAGGCTGGAGGGGGAGGGAGGGAGGCACTAGGGCAGCTCCTCAGACTGCACGATGAGGAGAGTACTGATGAGTCATGTCTAGGCAAGGATGAAATGTGTGCATCTCCCTCCCCAGACTTGGATTTATTTTTATCATTTTGGCCTTCACAATAATCTTGATCTCTCTCCTTTTGGCACTGCTTGTACCTCTGAGTAATGCCCATCACAGACATATGGTCATAAACACCAAAATTATCTTATGACTAAATCTAGCTGGCCCTGGATCTTCTCATCTCCCCAGATGGCCACCACTGGCTGTCAGTTGGCTTAATACCAGCTGGCAGTCTTCCATCTCCTCTGAGATGCCCAAGGACAGCAGCAGTGGAGCAGAGTAAAGACCTTTTGCAGAAAATAGACTGGGAACAGAGTATATAACTGGATGTTTCTGTACCCCATAGTGAGGTGGCCCCATCAATAACAACTACTGCCTAAACACCCCTTATCAAGGTGAGTATATGGGTTGCCTCAGCTTGGTGTGAGCTGCTATGGGAGGCCTGGAGGGGTGCTGCCTTTCCCCCAAGAGAGTGAGGGGGAATCAGTACAGTAGCACATCTGGATGAGCTAGGTGTTGCCTTCTGCTGAGAGCTGAGCTTCACGAGTGGTCTTTGGGTCACTGCTGGTTATGATGGTGCTGGTGGTACAACCTGTGCTAGCTGCCTGATCTGCAGCTGATGCTGATGCTGCTAGCTTGCCTTGTGCTAGGTTCCCTGGACAAAATCTTCCACTTCCCTTACACTCAGGATGGCAGATGAATAGGTCCAAATTCCCCCTAGCATCAGATGCCTGCTCAGGTCTTAGCTGTCTTTTACCAATCAGGTAGCCTTTAGAATGAAGTAAAGAGGATCACAAAGCTGTGATCTGACACCTATGTTAAAAATCTTATTTTGAGAACATCAGATGGATCCATGTGAGAATACAGGAAGGTGGTTTGCACAGAAGGTGCTCTCACTTTTGAATGGTGATCCTTTTCTTATGGTGATGATTTGTCTGTTTTAATAAACAACAAGATGATACGGCTGGTCGAAAAGTCAAAAGTTCTGGCTTTCTGGAACTGGAGGCAGAAATGCCAAGATTTCCCTCAGAAAGGAAAAGTAAAGATCTTAGAAAACAACTGATGACTTTACTTGGAAAAATATGGGATGAAATGGAGTGAGAGCATCCAACACCTAAGTTATCCTCTTCACCACAGTTCTTGCACACATTCAGTTCCTGCACACCTTCAGTTCCTGCAGAGTTATAAAGTGCTTGTGGTTATGGCTGGACAGTTTACATGGACCTCTCAATCTGCTGCTGCAGGTTGTGCAGACCTGCCATGCGATCTGCAAAATGGCCCACTGGAGATTTTGGTCAGTAGCTGTAAGAGTCCAGGGGAGCTTGAAGACTGGGAGGTCCACACTTCAGCCATCTTTCATGGCAGAACTACACTAGAGAAGTGAATGCCTGAGGACCAAGCTCACCAGCAGGCTTTGGATGGATATTGAGAAGGGTTCAGAGGTGGCCAGCAGTTTTAACAAAGCATCAGGAAAACTTTTAGGTCTTTTTCTGGTTTATGGAATTGCTTAATGGAACAGAAAAGTAATTAGGAAATTTCTGAACTAGCTCTACCATATAGTGTTGGACTTGTTCAGAAGTGGTCCCAAACAATGAAGATACTCAAAAGAGAATAGTATGAATGTGAGGAATTCTAGATGCCGATATATGATATAAGATACAGATATGTGGCATGTTAGATTCTTGTGGAGTAGATTAGACCTGTTCCTGATATGCGAATTCTGAGCAGGATTAGAATTAGAATTAATTACACTTATTCTAAATGGTAGTGATGCACCCTTGGGGAGCATTAATGCCAGAGAATTAATTCTCTGTTTATCTCAGCTTCACTTGCCATCTTTATTTATGCTTCTTTACTTCAGCTGAAGTACTAGAAAATTATTCAGGTGATGAGGTGGAGTCTTTGTGTTTGGCAGAAGAGCAGGGAGTTCAGCTTTTCTACAGTATGCCATGTATGCACTGCAATCCGCTGGTGGAGGTTTGTGACACAAGGCGGGTTGGGGCTTCACAGAATCACAGAATCACAGAATGTTAGGGATTGGAAGGGACCTCGAAAGATCATCTAGTCCAATCGGAGCAGGAACACCTAGATCAGATCATACAGGAA
>VZTO01019116.1:11435-26722 GCA_013400615.1 Syrrhaptes paradoxus | reverse complement strand
GGTTATTTCCACCTGAAAACAAAACCAGATCTGAGACAAACGATGGGGCTTCTAGGCAAACATACAGGTAACAGAAAGACTACGAATAAATAAATCCTATCTGCATAAACGGTAATAAAGTGACAGATGAAGGCAATTGTTACCTGTTGTTCAAAGCCCTGTGGGCATTCTGCACCAGACGAGCTTTTCTTGTGATTTCTATTACTGCACCCTCACCAGAGCTGCAAGTTCAGCTGCCCGGGAAGGTCGGGGTCCTGTAAAATCCTACTCACGTGTGTACCACAAGCAGGGATAGCGGTGTCAGAGCCTGTGCTGTGCCAGAGGTGCTGCTTGAGATCTCGGTGAGGAAATGCTCCCTTACAGACAGCTCCCAAGCCTAAACCCACTGTGGCATTAAAAGAAAATTAATTTTAAGAGCCTACAGCTTCGTAACAAACCTTGGGAAAGAAGTTCAGAATACCAGCATTTGCTCTAATCCGTTTTCTAGTTACAAAGGCGTCTTTCTTACTGGTTTTGGCTGACAACACTTAAGATAGCTTGTTTATCATCATTCTTAAAACACTCGGAGAGAGAACAATGTGAGTGCATTTTTATTTCAGTTTTAACTTCTTTATTTCATTGCTGTACAGCTGCATTACACTTGGCTTTAATCCCTTAAGCATTATTTTCCTTGGCAAAAATAATCACTGAACTGAATAGAACTTACTATTGGAAAAATATGCTTGAAAAACCAGCACCATGTCAGCGCCAAATGAAACCCACGGAGCTTAAAATGTCACAACTGTGCCTGTAGCTGAAATACATAGCTCCTCATTTTTTTGACCGAACTAGGAATGTTGTAAGTCTTAGGTTGTGAAGCCAACTGTAAAAACCACAGGTAGCCTCCTGGAACTGAATGTATTTTTTTTTTCCCTCCCCATGAACAATGATTTGGAAAACAATGATATAAAACTTGGTGTAGGGTAACTCCATAGGCAACTAAAGATTGCACGGCTCCGCTTCCAGGCTTGCCTGCACTAACTGTGGCTATGGGTAAGAAGGTGGGCTACAGGCTTAAGAGAAAAGATAGAACCCAGCTTTGTAAAACATCTTTAATATTCAAATATATAAATAAGCACTACTGAAGAAGAATTCAGAAGACTGAGGTGATTCATTATGAACAGAGGCTATAAACGGGAACAGTAACATTGCTAGGTAAGGAAGAAGCAAGCTATTTTAGGAGTCTTGAAAATCTCTTCTAGTTCTTCAGACAGATCATGCTACTATAGTTACTTTATAAAAAATTATATTCTGAAAAGCACTTTAGTAAAAGAAACATTTTACTGGAACTATTATTTAACCAAGACCTTCTACAGCACTAGAACACACTGCAATTGAGTTCCCGATATAGTTCAAGAATGGGAAGGGTGGAAAAAAAAAGAACAAAAAACCTACCATACCTGCACCAGGAGCTATTTATTAGCATAACACTCTTCCTTTAAAGATTTCGTAACAACTGAAGTATATACAAAGTCTTACAGCATTTACACAATAAAAAAGTTTCCTATTAGCTGATGAAGTATAAGGTAGTGCTGCAATTTACTTCGAAGCATGTATACAATAATAATGCAGATCACTGTACTTTCAACTTCTGTCAGTTGAAATGACAGTTAATTAAACCACTGGGAAGACACAGATTGTCAAAAGATTTGTAACAGGTCGACTTGCAGCACTAACCATCATAAGGAGAAAAAAAAAAAAAAATAAAAGCTACATACTGTCATGTTTCTACGCTTTCCTAGAGCTGTAACAAACTTTCACAGCCTTAGATATAACATATGCAAGACAAGATAATCACAATTGTTCAGATACAGTTCAGCTACTGAGTGTATTGACTTCTGAAGAGGAGGCGCTCTGTTGGTATGGCTGTGTGTTTCCACTTTTGTTCATTAACTGTTCAAATAGGTCTAAAAAAAAAAATTAAAAGACAGCATGGAGTTTGTAGTCACAATGTGTTTGACTAATAAAGGCATTCAATATCAGCTATAGGATCTAATCATTCCTGTCAAAAGTTTAAGACCAGGAATCTTTCAGTAAAAACCAAACCCACAAAATCCCTCACCTACGGAGTTTTCATCTGTTGACTCCAACCTCCTTCAAGCTTTTCCAAGAGGGACAATACCAAGTCACTAAAATGCTTACATCAACCCAATGCAAGACTCATTTCGTTTACGAGGTCAAGCAGGTTCGCTAGACGACTTCTGCCGTAAAACGGAGGGAGCTTACCTAGACAAAAGAAACCTTTACTGAACAGTCCCTCACTGCACGTAGGGAGCTAGAGTTTAACAGCGGTACATAATTTAAGAACGTAGCATTCTTTGCCTTTTAGAAACAGTTTCACAGGCACCAATAATGCACTTTCTACAAGAGATAAGGCTGCTTGGCCTATCGTCATCTGCCTGAACCTCTTATTTTGGCCAATTTTCCTTTTCTTCCCCGCAAAGGGATTCTGTTTCAGCTTAGGAACTAGTAACGTCAGTTGACAATATCTGTATTAAGACAAAAAGTGACAATATAGAAAATCCACAAGGAACCACATAAATACCAAAGAAGTCATATAACCTTGCTGTGTAAACACTTTGATCCTACTGAAGCCCTAATTATAGATTCTCGTCTTAAACTTTTGGCAGATAATGTGTATGCTCAGCCAGGCTTTGTAGTTAGTTACTGGTCAAGTGGAAGCCAGGTCAGCTCACATGTTGGCAGGCATGCAACTTGGAAACATTGCACAACAAGCAACACAAAGAGATTTGAGAAGTGTACAAGACTTCAAGTAGACTTCACAACCCTTCACAACTGAATATTCACAGACAAAGATACAGTCCTCGCGTTTTCTACGGTGGCTTTGTCTCTCACACGTGGGACACTTTCTGTGACTCTCTAGCTTGCTTGATGCTATACAACCACTTGATGATTCTGGCATTCCTTTCAATGGCAGAAATGCCGTATGGCACACGGTCATTGGCACTGTCATCGTTTCTAAGGTCACTGTTGCTGTCCTGAGACTGTTCACAGTCTGAGCTTATCATGCTTGCGCTGCGAAAGTTGAGGGATATAATATCAGAGTTAGCCCTTGCAAAGTTTTCCATCCCGAGGTTTTCAAGCTCTTCGGGATCCAGTCCGCAGTAGTTAAAGAATCGCTCGACATCTGCATCGACACGAAAGTATCTGTCGCTTAAGTCTGATTTTGATCGCTGCAGGGAGGGTCTTCTGTTAACTCCGCATCCAGCCTCGACTGCCTCGATCTCCGGGGATTTCAGGGTGGCGATAGCAGCGATTTTGGGCTTTGGAGGCAGAGGCGGGGCTGAACTACTGCAGGGTATTGCTTTTAAGGGCTTTGCGCTATTTACTTTCCTAATGTCTGAGGAGCTGTGGGAGACGTGCAAGAAAGTCTCTGCTGACTGATCTAGGAGCCTTCTGCTGATGTTGGAGCTGCTCTCCTGGGGGCTGCTCCGGCCCTGCGTGGGGTAAACCTTCAAAGATTCGGCAAACGAGTGGCGGTTCAGCTCCGTCGAATCAGTTCTGTGGGGTGGCCAGTTTCGGGGGCCGTGCTTATGCCCTGAACCCGAGCTGGAGCCTTCAGAGCTGTTGATGATGTTCTTCAAAATCTCAAGTTTTAGGTTTTCTCTCTGGACGCCGCTCTCAGTCTTTGCATTGTTGCTGAAGACTTTCAAGGTGGGGCTCCCCAGTGCTCGCTTGGCTGCCGGACAGACCGGTGGCTTCGCCAGCACCGCCGGCTTCACGGGCTCCTGCTTGGCGTTGATGACCTCCTGGCTCTTGACATATTTTGCTTTGTCAGCTTCTAGCCTCTCCACCGCACTCAGTCTTTTTGGATTGGGCTCCGCCTGCCTGCGAAAATAGTCGGGTCCTTTGTTCAGGATGCGGAGAGGAACGGCGGACGTGAAAGTCACGGCGGGGCTGACCGGCTTCACCATGCTACCTGTCGGTAGTGTTTCTGTAGGCATGTTTGGTGGCCTTTCCCCCGCAGCCGTTTTGGATTCTTCTCTGGGATCTCCTAAATGCACGGTGCAGAAACATGTACATCAAGCACAATGACCAGCCGATCAATCCTGGGATCTGAGCGTCAGCAGCAGCGCCTCATCTCACAGCTCGTTAAATATCACTGCCTTTCTCTTTTAAAGGCGGCCTTTGTAGAGCAAGGCCACCCGACACAAGCCCCTATTAAGTCTGCTCCGCCGACTCCTTTCTTCTCGCTGAAAGATGCGGGAGTCTCGCCGTTCCCTTTGTGCTCCGCTCCCGGCAGCGATCTGAAATGCAGAATAACCAACCACACGTTAGCCAGAGCGCCTGACATCAGAGCGATAGCAACAGCCGCCTCCCGGCCCTCCTCTCCCACCGCCGGATGGACGGGATGCGGCCACCGGCGCGGCGGAGGGGGCACCCGGGGTGCCCATCCCCTCTCTGGCTCTGCACCCCCCGTGCATCTGATGAGAAACGTGGTGCTTGTTGCTCACAACTTGGATTTAACAAAATTACACTGGAAAAGAAGAAAAATTAAAAAAAAATTAAAGCTCACCACGATACAGCCGTGCATTTCTAGAGGGAAGCAAAATGTGTTGATTCATGGGATTAGACCTCTCTAGCTCCTGAGGACCAATGGGAGAGCATCTTCAAACTAATATTGGGCTTTGATTAGTTGATTTCTGTACAAATTTCACCTCTAAACCCCAAACATTTTCCTCCTTAGAGGCAACATACTCTGTAAATCTAAGAAATTTTTAAGCATTTTCGTTTTTTATGAAATACTCCAGAAAAATATCTGATCTAAAAGCAAACAGAGACGTGTAGCGTTGTAAGTGCAATGCACATGTCATCATTAATCTAATTAAAAAATCCATAATTAAATACTAAGAGATCTTGAAAGCCACCGATTCCAGTCCTGTTTGAACATTAATCCCCAAGGCACTGGTGCTCCAGCAGCAAAAGAATGATTTCCAAGTTCTCATGATCACCTTACAGGCTTAAGAGAACAACAAAAAAAAGCTTTTTGATAAAACATTTTGGGAGCACATAAAAACATTCTTCCTGGGTGTGAAATGAAAGAACTTGCCTTCACGTTTGGCTACAATCATTCAAATATTCGAACAGGCACTAAGTGNGCAACAAAAAAAAAGCTTTTTGATAAAACATTTTGGGAACACACAAAAACATTCTTCCTGGGTTTGAAATAAAATAACTTGCCTTCACGTTTGGCTATAATCATTCAAATTTTCTAACAGGCACAAGTATATATCAAGTTTACTCTCATCTAAATTATTTTAAGATCCTATCACTTAGGATTGTCACAACAGTCTAAAATCCAGCACCACAGACGATTTTCCAAGTGCTGTGACAATGCTTCCCGCATGAGGCACTGAAGGGCACTTAGCACAGAAAATACTTTTCACGCAGTGATTTAGCTAATGGTCTCATTTGTTTTATCACTGCGCCATTAATCTGCGCTGCCCTTTTTAATATCTGTTATCGCTGTGCTCTTCAGGGAGAGAAATAAAAGCAGCTGCTACTTCTTGGTACATCCTAAGGAGCACAGAGCAGCATCCTTCCCAGGGATGAGGTGCTTTCCCATGTGCGGCCGTGCCGTGAGTGCTCATCTATCAACAGCCAACCTACTAACACAGGGTGTGCCATCAGAATACTGTTTGGACCAAAAAACCCCATAAAACCCCTTAAATTCCAGCCAAATGGACTTGAACAGTAAAAAGAAAACAGCCTCAAGTCCTGATTCCCAGAAATACATTATATATACGTTGGATATTCCCTCTAAACCATCCAAGGTCAAAGCAAGCAAATAAAATATATAAACGCTATAATGAGATTAGAGGAAAAAGCTGAGCTTTCTCCTGAAGGCTCACTGTCACAACCATTCTCCAAATACAAACTTAACATATTTAGGTGGGTGATAAACCAGACACGCATTCAGTGCGATTGAAAGGGTAGGGAAATGTTAATTAAGCTTCCCTTTCAATGTCGTTTTATAAATCCTCAGCAGTTTGACTTCCTGAATTTTAACTAACTCGTTCAGAAAAAGAGAAAAAGCTCGCTTTCCTCACGTTTGAATCAACATATTTATTGGTACTATTCTGAAATTAAATAGCAAATTTCCAAACACGATGAAGGCAGTTCCAACACGCATCCACACACGTGCATTTCTCTTCCCTACACACAAACCAACTGCCCAGCTCAGAGCTCGATGGCCAAGTGCTCGTAAAAATCCCCCATCGGTGTGTGCATTTGATGCTTGTGTGTGGTCTTGAGTGGGGGTCTTGTCAGGAGGAAGAAAACCCCAACGCATTGTACTAAACACCGTCACCCAACTGAGTCCATACCACTGGAACAGGCGGGACCACAGCGCCCCATTTCCTCCTCGGCCACTGTCATTAGAGGCCACCACGGTCCTGCAGCAGAGGACAGCTGCCAGCTCCATCCTCCTCCCAGCGAGCGGCTCTGCGCAGCACCAGGGATGGGAGCTGTGGGAACGGAGGCATCGGATTCGGGGCTGCTTTTGGAAGCCTTTCCCCAGCCTTTAACAACTCCCTCACTTAGGACAGCCCTGGCCAACGCCAGCAAGCACTGCTTAGGAGGCTAAGCATCCACGTTGGCTTCAACGTGACGTTTAAAAGGAAAAAAAAGAAGAAAGGAAAAAAAAATCCCTCCTGTGCATGCATCTCCATCCGAGAGAACACAAGCACCTACGGGGCCAAGTGCCCTGAGGTCAAGGGAAAATGCTGGGGCTGGCGGTGAGTTGTAGGCATGCCCTGGAAGAAAAGCAAAGGTCTGGTGAGGAGCCAGGGCAGAAATGTTCCTCTGAGGCAGCCCAGGGAGCCGGAGGATTAACGGCCAGGTGGTACACAGCCCCTTCCTACCTGAGGGTACCAGATACTATTAGAAAAGAAAGCGGAATGAAAGGTGGAAGAACGTAAAGTGTTAATGAACAACTCATGAAACAACTTCTGCCTGTGCTAGGGATGGCTGCAGCCTAATTCTGCTGCTACCTGGGAAAGCCAGAGCAATTCCTACCAGCCTTTCTGCTGTCCACAGGCACCTGAACACAGCGGTGCTGAGAGAGCCTTGGTGCTTATTAATTTAATTGGTAATGAAAACGGCTGAGCAGCAGCCGTACAGCGTAGTCACAGGAAGACAAAATTGTCTCACTTAGTTTCCAGTTGTGAAAATCATCATTGCAGCAACAGGGGTACAGGAATGGCTTTTTTCTGGCTTAAACTCCAAATAAACTCACTGCTTAGGCACTGGAATTTCCTGCTGTGTACAGCTCCGGTACCAGATTCCCACTGCAGAGATTCAAAGGCAAACGGGTTTGCTTCACTCACTTCCAGGAAATGTGTGAAAAACACGTAGGGACCTATGAAATGTTCCTTTTACTCTGTTTACATCCAAATGTCTCCTCTGTAGGGGTAATTCTTCTACGGACTGAACGGTGTTTTTCAGGATTCACTCCAGATTTCCATTATTCCTCTTATAACAGCTGCAGTCCAAGTGGAGACCGGTGACGAGTGCTGTTCTTCAGGGGTCGGTACTGGGATCAGTGCTGTTTAACATCTTTGTTGGCAACACAGACAGTGGGATGGAGTGCACCCTCAGCAAGTTTGCCGATGACACCAAGCTGTGTGGTGTGGGGACACGCTGGAGGGAAGGGATCCATCCAGAGGGACCTGGACAGGCTGGAGAGGTGGGACCCTGCAAACCTCATGAAAATTACCAAGGCCAGGGGCAAGGTCCTGCACGTGGGTCGAGGCAATCCCAAGCACAGATACAGGCTGGGCGGAGAGTGGATAGAGAGCAGCCCTGAGGAGAAGGACGTGGGGGTGTTGGTGGATGAGAAGCTGAACATGAGCCGGCAGTGTGCGCTTGCAGCCCAGAAACCAACCGTGTCCTGGGGGCATCAAAAGCAGCATCAGCAGCAGGTCAAGGGAGGTGATTCTCCCCCTCTGCTCTGCTCTGGTGAGACCCCACCTGCAGTGCTGTGTCCAGCTCTGGGACCCCCAACATAAAAAAGACCTGGACCTGTTGGAGAGAGTCCAGAGGAGAGCCACAAAATTAATCAGAGGCTGGAGCACCTCCCCTATGAGGACAGGCTGAGAGAGTTGGGGGTGTTCAGCCTGGAGAAGAGAAGGCTCCGGGGAGACCTTAGAGCAGCTTCCAGCTTCTAGCGGTATTATTAATACAATGTTCTTATACAAAACTCAAGTTTATTTTTTCTCTCATATTTGAACCTGCATTCTAAACACAGACTGAATGATGCCCACTGACAGCAAACAACGTGCTTCACTCCCTGCTTCTGCCTTGCCCTGTACCTCCTACAGCTTGGCCAGGTTTCATCCAGTCTTTGCCTAAAAGTATCCACAGAAGAGCACTATGTATTTTAACAGCATTCAAGCTGCAGCAAAGCAGCAAAAAAACAACAGTGAAAACATGGCCCAAACGGAATTAGTGGAATTTCTGCCCTTGACTTGGGCGGGGACACAGTTACACCCAACACTGAAGCTCCTAATTCATCCCTCTGGAACAGGGATGGCACAGGAGGTAGGATGATAAATATAACGCAGGCTGACAGCCTTTACTCTGCTTTCCTCCATATTTAAAGGCCCGTGTCAATTTTATTTTCCAGATAATAAAATAGAGCTAGCACAGCCTCAAGATGCACCATGAACATCACGTCAACTCCAGCCCAAGTAATCAACAAGTGATCTCAACATCTGCAGAGGAACACGGGACACAAATGGAAAATTTCAGGCTCTACTCATGACGAGGTGCCCGTTAGAGCTGCAGGTCCCGTTACGAAGATGCTCCTTTGTTACCAGTCCCTGCAAAGCCTACAAGAGAGGGCTTCACCGAGAATGACTTCCTACAGGTCTGTGCACTGGGTCATACTCACGTGTCCATCTAGAACTGCTCTAAGTTCTTCTGTAGATACCTGTCATTATAAACCTCACATGTTTATATTACTAAGTTTAAAAATACAGACTGAGCCTAAATAAACTAGGCTTAAATTGATATAAAACAATCCATATCCAGAACGGGAGCAGTATTTCATTTTTGAAACACACACATGTATGGGTGTAGACTTGGTCTCACATAATATTAACCATCAAGATAAAGCATGAGGAGATGGAACCATCTTTCAGATCTACCATGACCCAAGATACCAATGAAAGCACTGATCTTCAACTCTGCTCCTCCCGAAACGTGAACCAGGGAGCAGTAAGTGAAGAGCAATACCTGTCCATCTAAGCCTTCAAAAGGTCATAAAAAATGTCAACTATAGTGACCTACAACCAAAAGTGGCAGAATTACGTAGACATGGGAAATCTCCACCAAGCTGGAAGGTAATCACTTTGTCAGACGGCCACTTTTCATCGCTGATGTATTACTTCCAACCAAAAAACCCAAACTACAACTAGCATTAACTTTGTCATAACTTGCACACATGAGTATCCAACGGGCTGATATATTTACGTGAATTCTGCTTTGCTCTTAGGTCACACTCGAAGACTTTTAAGATAAAACTCTCCATAAACAAAACACTGCCACCCCTCAGGACTCTGTTCCACTGTGTGGTTGAAACGATGAGGTCTAAAGCTGGATGCTGCCATAACCAGAAACGCCGTCACCGGGAAATAGCTCCTGGAAAATCCGTGGAGGTACAGATGCCTAGAAAGCAGGAAAGCAACTCGGCAGCTGCACTTACACCCTGCCCCTGTAGGGTATGCCTAGTGCTCACTGGGAGCTGGACTGAGATGTCTTCTTGAAAGAAAAATCTTTAGAAAGTATTTTGCTTCTTTTTTAATTCTGAAATCCAGCACTGTTACATTTCCCACCCGGTAGCAACAACCGACTCACAGCGGTACTTGCTCCTGGGTAAATGCTGCCCTACAGATGCCTCTCAAACACAAAAACTCTGATTTGTTTCAAAAGGCGCAGACGGCCGCACAAACACACAAGAAAGGTCAGAAATGAAATGTCCCTTTCTTCCAACGACGTAGTACAAAAAAAAAAAAAGTCATCTTGTTATTTAGGGCGATACTACACGCTGTGTTGGTAAAAGCCGTAATGGAAATCAGTTCTGTTTTCCTTGGACCCCTGCGTTGATGACACCGTATTGCTCTTTGGAATAACTTCAGTCTTTCATTTAAACAAAAAAAAAAATCAGGAAAGAGCCTAAAAAAGTACAGTAAGGAATGTACTTTTTAATGACTTTTTTAACTGTAGCTTTATGGGAACACTTCTATTTCAGTGTGGCTCCTATGGAAATGATTCTCTAAACGGTCTTCAAAAGCTTTAGAGAACACCTTTACTTCTCATTCATCAGCCAGTGTCAAAGATCTCGACTCCAACCCACTGTCATCCTTTTAATTCCACATCTCTCCATAACCACCATGTTTACATTTAGAGCCTTCTCCCTGCAACAAGATGACAATTCCCAATTTATTCTGTATCACAGCTATAAACAGATTTTATTTGAGAAATAACAATAAACCCACAATGCAAACAGCTGCGGTGGAATACTCCCTAAGCTGAAAAAGTCCAGAAATGTTCAAATACAACAACAATACTTAAATTTTCCTTTCCTTTAGTCAGAGATTTAATGAGTAAGAGAAACTTTTACACATACCGATTTTCAAAGTTTCAGAACAAAGATTAATAGCATATTTCTGAAGATTCTTACCTGCTGTGAAAATATATTTGAAAGAAATAGTGCGCAAGTATATGGAATATTTCCATAACACGTACCGAATCTTTATAAGCAAGAAACCAGAAAGACACAGAGATTATATGCAATTAAATATTTTCTCTTATTTTAACAGCTTACTCTTATTATATGGAAAATTCTTATTAATAAACTCTATACATGAACATAAGTTTAATTTTTAGAAATAAATATTAAAATATAGGCAGTGGACGTCTTTTACTGATATTAACAAGGACACCTTCAATAGGCAGCACAGTACACACAATTAAAATTGCAGTATGCTAAAGCCACTACCATCAGCAAAACGAGAATGTTCAGCTAGCGGAGCACGATGGAGTGGCTGAATTCTGACAACTGAGGACTTTGAGCCGCTCTTGTGATTAGCTGTGGGGTCTTGCTTGTCAAAACTGTTTGCATTAAACAGTCTTTTCTGTAACATGAGATATTATTGCAGGAAGGTCAGCCTGGATATTTAAAAATAATTTCCACACCATAAATGACCCGAGTTAACCATTTCTGAGCACTGAAACTTCACATACGTGAAATATCGCCAATTTATTTTTTCTTAAATAAATGCACTATAAACGTTTTGACTATGTAAAAACAAATCAGGTCTTTCTAAAATAATAATAAAAAAACCTAACAAAAACAAACCGCCCATGATTTAGAGCAGTGTTCCCGGACACTGCACCCTCCACAGCAGCTCCGTGAGTGCTATCTTTAATTTGTGACTGCCATGGCTCTGTTCTTCTCTAGATAAGAGGACGTTTTCCCACATCACAGGACAGTCCATTCCCCTCTTCTCCAGCCTCAAGTCTAGAGATACATGGTGTTAGAAGTCAAGAAAAAAAACAAAAGGAGTGCATAAGACTACGTCTGGAAGACATGTCTGTATATTTAAGGCTTCTTCAAGCAGATGGTTAAAAATAACAATTTTGGCACTGGAACACAAAGCAATTTAGGTTTTCAGTGTTGTCGTGATGTTGCAATCAATGATGTAGTGTATAACCCAATAAAGCACTGTGCATGGCTTGGTCACACATTTCCCTGCAGAGCCCTCAGACCCTACGGGATGTATTCCCGGAGCTGTGAGGGGTTAGCTGGTGGAATACACTGGGTGTATTTTCTTCTTAATTGTTGTGTTGGAAATACGTGTCAACAGAGTTCGCATGTTAAAACCACCGATCTTCACCACCTATCTCATTGAGATAGCTGCTTGTTAATGAGCATCCAAACTTTTGTTGAATATCCAAGCTTGATGCTCAAAAGCGTGTTGTCATTACTGACATTTAATGTAACGACTCTTCACCACAACAGCGTTCTTAGAAAGATGCTTTCAACAAGTCAAGACTGTCCAGACTGCACGCTGAATGTTTTTCACATATCTGAGGGCCCTAATGAAGTTACGATGATGATGATGGAAATTCTTCCTGGCCACAACTTTTAATAAAGCGTAAAAACCTCACTGTGTTAAAGGAAACAAAAGCTGTCTCAAGCAATGACCAGTGCACTTAACCAAGTGGCAAGGGAGGCTGTGCAGGGAGGGTTGAGACATCCCAGCTCCAAGGAAAAAATAAACCAAACAATCCTGGAATTGGGAGTGTGGGGATAGACAGAAGAGTGAGAAACGGCAAGACACAGAGAGGCAGAGGAAAACCACAATTACCAGGAAAAGTGCAGAGAGGAAAAAGTGTTACTGAACAGTGGGTTGGGAAGCAGGAACAGATGACAAGGATGGAGAGGGGTTAGAGGGAAAAGGAAGATTAGAAGGACACTTCAAGTGTTCCTCCTCATCATCTCCCTTGCAGCTCCTACAGCCTGCAGAGGGAACGGAGCCAGCGTAAGGGCACAGTGGAGCCCAGTGAAGCTCCTCCTGAACCAAAGCTCCCTGCAACCCAGGACGCTTTTGGGTTGCAGTTGGAGATGCGTCCTGTCCCCTCTCCTGCAGCCCCCATGGCCAAGGCTGACTGCCCGCTGAGCCCAGCAGGCTGGCAGTGCAGGACCCGGCACCAGGGGACCACAGGAGGACACCAGCCTCAGAACCCAGCACAATCTCAGAAGGAAAATGAACAGCTGGGGCAACCCACTCAAACAGAGACACCAGCCAGTGAACAAGTGCTGAGGTTTGCTGGGGACTCCTCAGTAAATCCAATTCTTCCTTTTGGCATCGCTTCAGCTCACTTCCATGTGCTGTCTGCGTGCCCAGACACGCAATAGCCTTGCCCCTGGGGAGTCCTGAACTAGAGATGCTCTTGACCCTGGCCTCACAAGTGCCTGAGACTATTGCTCAGAAAGATTGCTCAAATTATTTCATTATTCCTATCCCTCTTTACAGGATCAGACTATCTCCCTACTGCTACGCACCTGTTCTCCTCTCAGACCTGATATACAGCCACGTTAATAGCTCCTCCCTCTCCTGTACATAAAGCAAAATCTCCAAAAAGGGGAGGAAAGAAAGGCTTCAGTACGATTGCCCAAAGGAACAAAGGAAATTCCTTCCAAACTCAGGAACTGGACACAAGTATATCCAATTATATATATATATATATCTATAGGATACTTTACCCCAATAAATTATTACTTCTTTAGAGATTATTATCTTTATAATAATCTTTATATTTATATTATCTTTATAATAATTATAATCTTTAGAGATTATTATCAGCAAACTTCTTAAGTAGGTGGACCTAGAGAAACTGAACTTGAACATCACGGAGCCAAGCCTCCTAAGCAGACAGGTGCCGTGCCCCAAGTGAGGACACACGGTGTCTGTTCTTTCTTACCCCCGTGCCTGCTGCGTGAAGGTAAGATCTGTCCAGCTGCCCTGCCAGCACACCGTCCCCATCACCGCTGGGAACCAAGTCCCTCCAGAAAAGGAGATGTCCCTCACTCACCAGCTCATCACTGTCTGGACTGGTTTCAACACATTCCCTAAAAGCTAATAACGAGGGAGGGCTGGTCACTGCAGCCAGGACCAAATGCTAATTTCATCATAAATCATGAATCCAATCTTTGTAAAACGGGAAATATATCTCCAAAACGACTACAGACCTCCTGAAGCACCTGTAAGAACATCAAATATTGAATTCCCTTTTTAAGAAGGCAGAAGTCAATCCCATACGCCATGACATCAGGAAGGTAAAAATATGAAATGTGACTGGGAAATTAGTGCAGGTCAACCTGGGACACAGATCACCTACAGGCTTCGGATGGTCCTGGTGTCAGTCCCCGGCACAGCCCAGCAGTGTTTCTGCCTTTAATTTCATACTACAGCGTTATCTGGAATTTAAACTCCCAATTTCCTCAGCTGACAGAAATGCCTTCTGAGATGATTTCTGTATTCTGGGAACAGATTTTTTTACCCTTAAATTAGCCATGCACACTCTCAGACTTAACATTTTTGTCTTAAATAAAGCAGCAGTGATAACTGTTAATTCAAGACCCCACACGATGCAAATGGAGCCACATACGGTGATTGCAAACAGATGAACATGAAACAGGGACTTAAGATCCACAAGTCAAACTGTGACCATGAAGAAGCAGGTGTTTGGTATCACTGAAAACCAAGCCCAGCAATTCCAACGGGAACATACAAGGTTAAAAGCCACCTCCTGGAAAACTGGACCAGACGCACCTCAGCTGTATGAAGAAGGCACCACACCAGTCCATCCCTCCCAGTATCCCTGCTCCATCATCCTTGGCAGCAGACCGTACGCATGTTACTAACACCTCTTGGTGAAGAGGTGCTCACCAAACTTCACTGTGTATATTAAGTTTTCTGATGTCTAGCTGTTTCATGTTCAGCTCAAAATCAGAAGAGCACACGCTCATAAATGCCCCTTTCAATGAAAGAAACCGAACCAAAGCTGAAGACAAGGCTTGTCATATGTAAATGTATCCCTCGCTCTCCTTTTTGTCTCCGTAGTTCAACCCAGGAGAAGAGATCACGCACACAACTCCTAACCAGGTCACAAACTCTGCCCTTCCAATGTTTTATCCATGTACCTTGCAAAGGGATGCACTTTATATCACGTTCCAAAAGGAGCACCAGGCTATGAGCAACAGCTCGGGAACGGATCGATATTCTGCTGGTATCACTCTGTTGTAGGGAGGGGTGGAGGGATCCAGTTTCTTCAGTCAGGGAGAAATAACAACATAAAATCAAGTTGTCAGTCTCTTGATATAGTATTTGCTTTAAGCTATAGCCAACAGGTCCAACTCCAGGGGAATTCTCCAATAGACCTGTAAGAAGAAAATGTCTTGTCCAAAGTCCAAACCAGCCACACAGAATTCACACCCACATCAGACAACATTTAATGTCAGCACACCAAAAAAGAGTTAAAACCTACTGCTTCATATTATGTACTCTGAAAACAATAGAATATATTTATTCTGTCTATATATTTAGAATAAATAGACAGAATAACTGCATGTGAATTTTCAGCTGGGAGGGCATGGATATCTTAAAAAAAAAAAAAAATATATGAGAAATTATCACGGGCCTCAGCTCTCAGCTCAT
>VZTO01019116.1:0-11340 GCA_013400615.1 Syrrhaptes paradoxus | reverse complement strand
TATATAGGGAAGCAGCAGAAGACACTGTTTAAGCACTATTCCTCCACTTCAGTC
Organism: Syrrhaptes paradoxus; assembly: GCA_013400615.1. NCBI lineage: Eukaryota > Metazoa > Chordata > Aves > Pterocliformes > Pteroclidae > Syrrhaptes > Syrrhaptes paradoxus. The sequence goes on along the minus strand of VZTO01019116.1, from coordinate 11,286 downwards.
ACTCACAGACTATGCTTTATACCCACCCAGATCCTGGATTTGGAGTGGCATCCACCTTTTGGGGTTGGATGTTTGCATTTGACTGCAGAATATTTAATATTTTACTATACGACACGTTGCAAGTTCTTCAAGAAAAAAAATTCAGGATGAAGACTTGCTGGACGGGGATAGCTGGAAGAATGGCCATTGCGAGAGATGACAATAACCGAGCTAAGAAATAGTAACTGCTTCCTTCTTTTCTCTTACCACACACAGAATCCAATCTGACATCATGCTATATGTCCCCATCTGAAAATGTTCCTTTTTTGGAGATGCTGCACAATAAGATAGGAAAAAGGGGCAGCTTCAGGCCAGCTGGTATGAAAAAACTGAACCAGTCTCTGGAGCACGTCTGGGATGCAGCACTGGCTGCCTAGAGGAGGCACCAGCCAAGAGCTGCAACACGGGAAATTCTGGCTCTGTACAGGGGAAAAAAGTCTTTTTATTGTCAGGGAGGTGAAACACTGGAACAAGAGCCCAGACAGCCTGTTGGACCTCCATCCTTGGGGATAATCCCAGCTGTCCTGTGCGTGGCCCTGAGCAAGCTGATCCAACGGGAGCTGATCTGGGCAGGAGGATGGAGCAGGTGAGCTCCGAGGCCCCCTCCAGCCCACCCGATTCTCTGATCCCATCCTGCTCCCTCTCTTTCAGCTGTACCAAAACCTGGCACCTCTTTGCCTCACCCTATCCTCAGCAACAAGTGACCCAACCATGGGAGACACAATAACAAATATCACAGTGTATACGTTACAATTCATCACCGTATTTATCCATTTCCTTCTCTCACTCCTTTTTTCCACTCTTGAAAGACTAAAATATTTTGCTTCTCAGTATGCATCAGGCATTTCCTCTGCTCTTCTGCTTCTTTTGCATCTCTCAGTGAGTCAGTCGTCGTCAGCACACAAAATAGGATGGCTTGAGGAAACCAAGAAAACATGAGGAGGCAGAAAAAAAAGACTACCAAGGGAAAAAAAAATAATGCATGATCTCTCCTTTTTAGCAGCAGGCTGACACATTCAGGAAGGCAGTTAGTTAACGGGCTGTGCTGTGCAGGATGGCTTTGTGTGCAGCACTCAGGAATCAGTTCGGGAAAGGGCTGAGAAGGACAAGAAGCTGCTGATGCCAGTATTTGACTGTCAGTAGAGTCCTTATCTCAACCCACGAGTCCTTTCTTCCCTTTACCCCTTTAATTCTCTCCCCTATCCTCGGGTGGTGGTGGGGGGGAGGTTTGAGTGAGCGGGTGTGTGGGTTGGTCCCCAGCCAAGGGCAAACCATCACACCCTGGGAAGGGGTTGTGCTATAACACCCCTCAGCACAGCCGAACACCGAAGCGTTTGCTTTGCAAAGGTGCTCGCTGCTGTGCCAGACCTTGGTGCAGCTCCCGGAAAGAGGGAGCAGAGAGAGGAGGCAAACTGGAGGGTGCTGCTTGAACTGCAGGTCAGCTCCTGTTCCCCTGCCTGACAATGGCCAATCTCTTAGTGACTTCACCGTTCTGGGAACAGAACATCATCTCGTGAAACTACAACGCCGTTTTAACGCCACCGTTATTAGCATTGTCTTCAGACAGGAAAGCGTTCTGTCGCAGTCGCTGCGGGATGACAGCCGTGCGTACACACTGAGTCACCCCACGTTAATTTAAACAGCACAACTGTGCGAACACGTGTTCTTTAGAGAAACGCACACACGCTCAAAAGTAAAAATAAGCAGATATCCAAGGAAGAACTCACTTTCTGCACAAGGCAAAACCAACCCTTGCTGCTGGGCTTCTACAACCTCAACAAACACGGGGCAAAGGGCTTAGTAAGTAGGACTACTCCCATTTTCTGATCCGGTAGTAGACAAATACACAAAGCCACCCCTTAAAGGGTAATGTCGTTAAAAACGTATGTGCCTAAACCTGGCTTGATTTGGTGACCTCCACAACCCAAGCAGAGACAGAACCCACACGCAGGCACTCAGCATCTCAGTGGGGACACAGAAGTTTCAGGTTCCCCTTCTCCCCCTTCAAATCCAAAAGCACCTCGCAAGAGGAAAAATCCCTCAGATGTTTTCTCACTATACGCAATAACATACCTCCCAGATGCGTTCAATCCCACCCAGAGCAGGAGATACCCAGAAGATTTCAAGCTGGAGCACGGGGAAGGGCTGCTGCCCAGACACTCTCTCTTATCGCGGGACTTGCTGTGCTGCCAACTCTCCCCCGTGCTGATACCAACCAACAAAGCCAACAGCTGCTCTGTGTCCAAACCCGTCCCTGCTTCTGCCCCTTAAGGAAACCCTCACTAGGAATAGAAACGGCATAAAGTACAGCTTCTGTACTTGGAAATGAAACCAGAGAAGGCACAAAGGGTTAAACCAAGCAGGCATTTGTCCGTATGACACCTGTGAAACCATCCTCCAGCCTTCCTCACTCCAAAGCCACGCAGCTGCCTGAAGGCACGTTAATTTACACCTCCTAAAACACAACCTGCTATGGCCAACAGGATACACTCCAAGCAGGTATGGCCAGTAGGAAAGGATCTGGTTGCCACGCACGCTCCCGATATTAAACACTTGAACAACTGTCCTGTCTGATAGAGCACGACTTCAGCACAACACGGGTTCAGAGCACGGAAATTGAGGCCAACAGAGAACTCGTGCCACCAAACGTGAGATACCTTAATTCCCCTCCTCTAGGAGGACCCTGGCGTGCCCACCCAGCGCTCCTGTCCTTGCCTTATTTCTTGAAGGAACTTCTCTTCCTCTCCAGTCTGGGAAACAAGTCTGCTGGTTTTAAGCTTGAGTCAGAAAACACGAGCAAACATAGGTCTTGCTATAGTAAAAATAACACTAATTAGAAATCTTGTTTTTTTCTATGGAGGACATCTGAAGGGGACGAAGTTTCACAGGCACATCCCTCCCTCCCAACGAGTGTCTAACGGAAAGAAAAGGAATTTTCTTGCCTAGCTGTGAGGAAGGCTATAGACCATAGCTTCTTAAATATCCAGAACGTAGGAATTACCTAAAAACCTGAAAACCCATTCTTCCTTACACAAGCTTCTGCAGTCACCTACCTAACACCAGACAAACAGCCAGTGCATCTGAACACCAACCAAACACCACGCAACACATCCCGAGCACAGCCACCCCGGGAACAGCAACGTCAGAGATGCTCGGGAAACCACGACCTGGGAAAGAGGGACAGAGGGTGGTATGGTCACCAACCCCTCTGAGAGCTTGGAGCACCTCGCCCAGGACATCACTCCAGCAGTGAGCATCTCTAGTGTAAACCCCAGAGTAGCATGGGGATGAAGGGTAGATTTAGCACAGCATTCCTGAGCCAAACTCTGCACTGTCTCGCCTCCCCACCACAAAGCGAAGGGAATGAAGTTTCTGAGAAGGGTGTTAGAGCCGCCCCGCGTAGCTTTGCACCAAAATCCCTGAACCAGCCAAGCACAGCACGCTAAGGGCTAACTCATCCTGCTACCCACTCTTGCTTATGTGTAATCAAAACAAAGAGTTTTAACCCCATTTCCTAACTTTTTCATTTTATGTTGCCTTGCAGGTGAATCCTTCAAACAATACTATTCAAAAATTATGGAAAAACTCAACATTTCAGGTCATGCCCTTTTCTCCCCTGCCAAAAGCTCATGTTGATACCCAAAACTGCACTGTGCAGACATGGATCNTCTGGGAAACAAGTCTGCTGGTTTGAAGCTCGAGTCAGAAAACACGAGCAAACACTACAGCACACAAGCGTAGATCTTGCTATAGTAAAAATAACACTAATTAGAAGTCTTGGTTTTTTTCTATGGAGGACATCTGAAGGGGACGAAGTTTCACAGGCACATCCCTCCCTCCCAACGAGTGTCTAACGGAAAGAAAAGGAATTTTCTTGCCTAGCTGTGAGGAAGGCTATAGACCATAGCTTCTTAAATATCCAGAACGTAGGAATTACCTAAAAACCTGAAAACCCATTCTTCCTTACACAAGCTTCTGCAGTCACCTACCTAACACCAGACAAACAGCCAGTGCATCTGAACACCAACCAAACACCACGCAACACATCCCGAGCACAGCCACCCCGGGAACAGCAACGTCAGAGATGCTCGGGAAACCACGACCTGGGAAAGAGGGACAGAGGGTGGTATGGTCACCAACCCCTCTGAGAGCTTGGAGCACCTCGCCCAGGACATCACTCCAGCGGTGAGCATCACTAGTGTAAACCCCAGAGTAGCACGGGGATGAAGGGTAGATTTAGCACAGCATTCCTGAGCCAAACTCTGCACTGTCTCGCCTCCCCACCACAAAGCAAAGGGAATGAAGTTTCTGAGAAGGGTGTTAGAGCCGCCCCGCGTAGCTTTGCACCAAAATCCCTGAACCAGCCAAGCACAGCACGCTAAGGGCTAACTCATCCTGTTACCCACTCTTGCTTATGTGTAATCAAAACAAAGAGTTTTAACCCCATTTCCTAACTTTTTCATTTTATGTTGCCTTGCAGGTGAATCCTTCAAACAATACTATTCAAAAATTATGGAAAAACTCAACATTTCAGGTCATGCCCTTTTCTCCCCTGCCAAAAGCTCATGTTGATACCCAAAACTGCACTGTGCAGACATGGATCTTGTATTTCTGTGTTGGTTTGGGGTTGTTTTTTTTTCTTTTCTTTCCAACCCCCCCTCCCCTTCCTCTAAGACACAAAGGCAAGCTTTAAGATTTAATCCAAAATCCAAGAAAAATGACATTTTGACGAAAAAATATTTAAGACTACGAAATGCCTTTAGCATTAAAATACATTAAAAATACCAACTTTTTTATTTCACACATCCGATCCTAGAGTGATTTTTAGTAGCCTACAGAACATTAAAGCCCTGTAAAGCCAGATTTACAACAGAACTTTAACCAGCCCCATCTGTAGCCCATGAAATACTGTTATAACGCAAACGTTAAAAGTGTCAAACTTCAGTGAGCTACGGAACTCAGCCCTTCCCCTCTTTTTCAGTTGTCATCTTACATGGAAGGTGGTTATCCCAAAAACTACCTGCCCCTCTGCTGCAAAAATTTCATTATTTTATCTTACAGCTGTTATGAAATTAAAAACATGCACTAAATCACTGATTTTGTGAACTTTTCAAAAATCCTGAATATCATCATGAGTTTTGAATTAACATATGTGGACAAAAGGGAGAGGGACAACATAAAACACAGGGACAACAAAAAATCAGCTTTATAAATTCCATATTTATAAAAAGAAAAAAATCTGACATAACACAAATTTGGGCAGTAATGATAAAAAACTTAGATTAAACAACAGTTTACTGGTTTTTATTCCTTCTTCCCAGCTTCTCTTAGATTTATTTGCTACAGGACTTCAGCAAAAACACACAGTATTCTGTTTTTTTTTTTTTTTGACATATTCTTTGACTAAATCTGTTCATTTTATTCTCAGTGGATCAAAATAAAATTTAACAAGCCCCAGTTTATACTTATTTTCTACGGTGCACAAAGGCACACTAATTCCAATTTCGTCTTAGGATGAAAATCCTAAGTCAAACGTCATTGTTTATGATGTAAAACATTCTATCGAGTAAACAGAATTTATCTCATGGCAGGGGAAGATCAGAACAAGTGAGAAATGTCAGAAATACAGCCAGAGATAGGAAGTGAAGCCATTCATTACAGAAGCTATTTAGCTCCTACACTAAGATATCAAAGAATAAAATCATCAGAGGATCAGCATCCCTGCAATTATCAGGATTTAGAGAGAGTGGAACAAAACATTTCCAGAAAGACTAAAACTATAAAATATCCAATGTAGGCATTAAATTTTGTGAAACTTTTCAATTTTTTCTCTATGAATGCAAATCAAACCTCCTTTCCCCCAAAACCCTTCTCTTCCCAATCCTCTTCTGCGTCTGCTCCAGGGGAAGGGAGCAGCACAGATAAGCTAAACCACACAACTTAGCAAACCCACTGCAAGACTGGATGCACATGGAAATGAAATCTCCATTCCCAAGCAGACAGACGAGACACGTCAGGACGTTTTTGCCATCTCCGATATAAAAATAGATGTCAGCAAAACCCCGTATGAATTCTTGCAAGCCCCTGCAGGAATGCTGCTGTTTTCCTCTGGATTGTTCAACCAGCACAACCACCCAGAAACTCATCAAGGAAAACGGGGAAAAACCCTCACATCTGCCGCGTTCAAACAATTTATCTCACTGGTTAGATGGATCCTGCAAAAAAAATACTCTTGGCTCATCACCGCTGAGCCAGGGTTTGTCCCTTGTCCAAGAGGGAAGGACAGCATCCCTCCCCTGGGGTACTGGTTCCATGGAACAAGAAGTCAGGAGCATTTTGGGGGCTGGAAGTAAATCAGAACGTACCTGCTTCTACAAGCTGCATCTTACTATTCCTCAGGAAAACCTCCCCAGCTTTTTCTGGTCTGTGTTTTTCCGTGAGCAGGCATCACGGTCGGCATGCGCGGGGGCTGTTGCCAAGCTCTCCTAAAACTCGCACTCCTACACGGCGTACGTGTGCCCGTGCTCAAGCACGCAGGAAAACCAGCGGCGAGCGGTGGCAGCGTGACCTGGAGGAAGCAGGGAGCAGAGCCAGCCACTCCCCGCATCAGTTCCTGCAGACTGCGAGGATGCTCTTCGGCATCAGCAAAACACACAAGAAAAAGGAGCTCTTCCAAAAAAAATAAAAAAGAAAAAAAAAGGGAAATGTTTTGCCTTCAGGCAGCTCTTGGTTTCTTCTCCTCCCACCCAAAAAAGTTACTCTGTGTTGCTTTTGTAACCCATTATTACCATCCATAGACACAAATACAGTGATTTCATGCCTGTTCTAGAAAGTGAACAAATTAAATGCCGAAGCACACCCCAGCGCTCGATCAAAACGCAAGCTCTTGTGCTTCGGTCAAGCTTCTCGACTGCAACTTCTCTGTTTTTTGCATTTCTTTCTCTTGCTTTCTCTCGTTCCCTCCATTTTGTTCCAGATTTCCCGAGATTAAACTGACAGAGACCTCGCTCCTCAATCAAAGCACTCCTCAGGCTGCCGCTGCCCCGGACAGACAGGCTGCAGCCCGAGGATGCTGCACCAGCCACGAACGGAGCATTTCAAATCCAGGTCACCTGCGCTGCCCATGAGCAGTGACAGCATGTTGTCCCACCCTTGGCTGTTTTCCAGCTGACCTGCATCTCCAGTGAGACACCAGTCCCAATGCAACCTAAAGACCAAAGTCAGCACAGAAGATACTTAACGCTGAAGACGTCAGGAAATGGCCGAGGGGATGAGGACGAAGAATTAACTTTCCCTAAGTTTGCCGCTGGAGGCTGCATGAACACACATCCTTCGGCTGGGTCTGCTGCCTGCATGANACCATCACTTTTGATCAGCTTTCTTCTGAGCACAAACCCAAACCACAGCCTCTTGCTGGCTGTTATGGAGAAAGCGAACTCTGCCTCAGCTGAACCCAGGACACCAGGACACAATGGGGGGACAGATGGCAGGCAGAAATTGTCACCCTGTGAGGAAAAGCAGAGCTGAGGCAGCAGCACACAGGATAAGAGTTATCTCTGCTGGAGGCTGTTCACTGCCGCGCCGGCACCTCGGCTCAGCGCCGACAAACGCCGCGGGGGAGCCGGTGCAGGGGCTGGACCTCGCTAAGGATAAATCCAGCTCTTCGGGCGCTGAGCCTGTCAGACTGGCAGCATTTCTGCAAATGAGCTAACCCAGCTGTATCTGAGTGAGCAAAACTCCCTGAGGAAGCAACGCTTGCTGCAGGAAGGCGAGAAAGGCAGCTAGTCCCATGCTAGTGGAAGGTGATGGGGAAAACCCCGACCCTCTCCCCCGGGGGCTCTGCTATAGCCTGGAGGGCTGGGGGGGAGCAATCCCCAGCACCCAGCTGAAGCTGTCCCAGAGCTGCATGGCAGGGCAAGCTCCTCTGCACCCGCACCTACTCTAGTTGTTGGATTCAACATTTGGTCTTTTTCCCTGCCCATATTTCTTTGGGGAAAAAAAAAAAAAAGTATTACATACTCAGGACAACACAGTAACTAGCATGTTTTTACAGAAGAACGGTTCCTACATGACTGTGGCATCCAACTACACGAGTCCAGAGGGGAAAAGCTTACTGCACAGCAATACGAGGTATTTCAGCTTGCCCTGTAATTCTCATCCTACTGGTTCACCGCGGTACCGCTCCCCCTGGGCATCCCGGAGCACAGGCAACCCAAGGGAAGAGGACTTGCCAGGCTTCCCCCACTGGCTGTAGGTTTACCAGACACTAACAGAGGGCTCACTGGAGAAGCTACACCTCCTGAACATTCACGAGCAACTAAAGCTTGTCGTCAGGCATTGCCAATGATTCTCAACATCAAGAAACAATCTGTGTGGGTCACAGTGCGAGAAGAAACTTTATTGGGAGGAGTTTTGGGTAAATCCACAGACGAGCAGATGTTTTACCCAGAGGATTATTTTCAATTTTAGAAAAGACAGTAAGGAGATGTATCAGAAAAGACCCAACTTGGGGGGTGAAAAACCAAACCCACTTTGTGTAAATTGAGATGGGTTACATGAGAGAGCCGAGAAGAAAATTGTAACGATATCATCTCTATAGCACGACAACAGAAACCAGACCTGCCATCGTAAGTAGAGTTCACCTAGTCTAATCCAGTTAATAGGTTTTTAGAGAAACAGCAAAATTCATTCATGGGATACAATTTTTTTTTCTCTAATGAGAGATTTGTGAAAAATCAGTGCAACTGGCAGCCTTCTTAGAACTTTCACACACATAAAAGGCTAATAAGCAATTAGACAAGTCCATTACCCTGCCAACCCAAGACTACTCTCTACCATCCCCTTAGCTAATGAACTGCACGATCTAGTGCTGGAGACCACAAGTGCTAGAGCCTCTTCCCAGTTTCTACAGGAGATCATTCCCTGGGTTTATGCACCTACAAAACAAATATTAAAGAAAATTTGTTTATATTTTTCTCTGCTACTCCCTGATTCTTATTACGATCACCTATGTTGAAAATTTCTTTTGTATTTCAATTTTATTTCATGTATTTGTACTTTTCTTTCCCCATATCCTTCCAAGATCATTGATCTCTTCTGAGGGACAGAGCATCTGCAACAGACTGTCCATCGGAGATCCCCGCACAACAGAAACCCAGAACTTGCTGCAATGCCAACCAACATCCTCCACCAGTTTCCATGGGGTCAGGATCAGACCGTCAGAGCCACAGCTCCCCCCGAGGTACGCTCAGTGGGCATCTTTATATAGCCAACAGCTGTCATAGACCTCCCAATTACATTCCAGACCCTTGCTGGTATTATTTCCAAGTTTTTTTCCAGCATTAACCTTTTTGAAATCTCTCCATTACTTGCAATAGTTTTATTTGGGATTAATTTTGTAAAGTTAATTACAGTTTTGCATTCTGGTTTATGTTCCTGACCTCTTTAGGTTCTTTTGAACTTAAATATTTGTCCAGACCTGTATTTTCAGCTNGTAAATTGAGATGGGTTACATGAGCAATTCCCTCCATACCATTCCCTCCATACCTTCCTAATTTGTTCCTACAGCATCTGAATTCCCTCCATACTGTCAGTTTAGTTTAAAAAGGACAAAACTCAAATCTTTTGGGGATACAAAGCAGGACAAAGCTTCTGAAGAAAGATGCAACAGTGAAATCCTGTTTTATCACACTACCCATCAGATTACTTTTGCTGAAGCAATTCTGACTTTAAATCCTAAAACAGGGGTCCATGGGCACACACTCCAACCTAACTCCAGGATCTGCTCTGGAGCCCACCCCAGGCTGAGACTGGCCTCCTTAGGCACCATCCCAGCACTGACTCTTACCTCTCCAACCTAACATTTTTGGCCCAGCAGCACATCACCATGAGAGCGGGCACCAAGCGAGAGGCAGGGCAGGCAGGGTGAGGACGGGTCGCTGCAGGCACCCTCTGCCCTTGAAGGAGGTGCAGGGAGCTGTGCTCCAGCGGGAACAGGGCATTGCCCACCTCCTGCGCGGAGTGAGACCTTCCGCTCTCCTCCATACATCCCTCGGGTTACACTGGTGCAACGGCTCGTAGGGCACAGCACTATCAGGATGGAGAATGGATCCAGGATAAAAATAACGTCCTCCCCTCAAAAGTGGGACAAGTTTTGACCGGGCTGACTACTTTTTATTTTTTTCAGTTGATGCTGTCATTTATAGTTGAGAGGTAATGCCAAAGCACTTTTGGCTAATTTGCTGAAACGACTGCCTATAATTTATATTCCTTTCAGAAAGCTGGAGGCAAAGGAAGAAACAATGTCCAAACAGACTACGCAAATCCCTCCAAAGAGACTCACACCAGCACAGGATTGCTCCTTGCCTTCCTCTGCCACGCAAAGCAGCAGCAAGCGAGCCAGGAACCCCGGATCCCTGTCCACTCCACCCCTAGCTTTCCAGAAATCACATCCAGAAGATAGAAAGAAGAAGCTGCTCTCCTACCTGGGAAAATACATCCGTCAAAATTTGCATATGTGGTGGTATAGACACATACACAGTCTCTCTATACAGGTAGGTATGGATAGATGGCATGTGTGATTGCCCAGGTGGATGCCCTTTGTTAGGCAGGAGTGACTGTCTGCTGTACGGGTAGAGTTTGGTGGAAGGGTGTGTGATCTTCTTTTCGAAGAACAGATATTCACAAATGGGCCACCAAAGTGAAATGACACAAAAAGCTCAAATCTAGCACTGACCATTCTTACCCTGCTTGAATTTACCAGCTGTAAGTGGTTGGTTTTGCATAGTTGTACAGTCTGATTCGTATCTGTTTGTGTGGCTTTTCTCCTGCTGATTACCCTTTACAGGCTATAACTAAAAAAAAAAAAAAATTATAAAAAAAAAAAGTGGCTCAGGGATTTTTCACATACAGCACTGAACATGTACCTGAGGAAAAAAAAAAGTAAACTCTAAGTTCAAAGGCATTAGCAAATGTACATTCCCCTATTATAAAATATGCAGTGTAAAAAATCCTTTAGGATAATCTTCTCTGAATCATTAATTCTCTCCTATTTACATGAGAAAAGGAACAACAGATATTTTTATTAGATTGTCACAAAAATCACAGCCTGGGGTACTCTGAGGTCTCACAACCTGAAGGACAGATCCTTACTTTAGGATTATCCCATTTGCATCATTAGGTAAGATAATGCCCCCACACTCCCAAAGTCCCAACAGCTGCATCTTAATTGGAAAGAAAAACTGATAA
>VZTO01019110.1:43546-64003 GCA_013400615.1 Syrrhaptes paradoxus | reverse complement strand
TATGACACAGAATTTCCTGAGGAAAAGTAGGCAACAGGAATAAAGGTTTCTGCTCCAGGGGCTGGATTAGGGTTCACAAGGCCCACATAGATTTTTGGTTCTGCTACATGTGTGCTTATGTCCCCAACATGCACGTCTCACAGGATGTTGATGGCAGGGGTGCAGGGACCAACACAAACTCAGTTCACACTAACCTCAGCAGGGACCTCCTGCTCTGGGCAAGAGCAGGATGCAGGCAGTTTAGTCTAAAGAAACTTCACATTTTATCTCTATTGCAGACATGGATAGGAACCGTATGAAGATGTTGGCACCAGAGTGTTTTAGCTGTAGTAGAGTTTTGCATATATGCATTCACATCTGGAACCACACTGCAATTTATCTCTGTGCATCTGGAAATGCATGAAGATATTTCTGCTCCATAGTGAGTTTCTTGGATGTTTTCAGATGAGATCACCTTGAGCAGTATTCTTGCAAGGGGCTTGTAAATGGAGGCCATTAATGCCCAGGCTTTGACAGAATTTCAGCCAGTGCTGAGTAACTCTGTGGTTGATGGGCTGTGAATTCTGGGTGTAAGCTCCTTATCTGGTGAAGACCAGCCTGGATGTGTGATGCTCTTGCTGGGAGACAGTGAGATAGCTCCATAGCACAGACAGCAGGTAGACCTTCCCTCTAAAAAACATCAATTTTGGAGTAGTCCTGGGTACTGGGTTTTTTTCTGTTGTTGATCTCTGGGCTTCCACATGGGATCCTAAGAGGATTTTGGTGAGGTGCTCAGTTAGAGACATGGTGTACTTAGCCTTCTACCTTCACCTTAGCTGGCTTGTCAAGAGGGTTGAGAAACTTACCTAATATTTAACAGGTGCTAGGTCTAAAATGGAATGTAGATTTGAGAAAAAGCTGAAATAACATTTATAGTTCTGCCAAAGCAATTAGGGAAGCCAGCAGAGACTGTATCTGTCCTCTTAATCAAGAAGGATTACCTGTCTGCCCTTTGTCTATCACTTGCTAAGAACTGTCGGAAGAAAAATACACTAAAATAGCCACCTCTCCTCACCTCCCAGTAAAGCTGCAGGGGGCAAAGAGACTGAAACAGGTGGGGATTGGCCAAGTAATTGTCATTGTCACAACTCTGCTGTGAGCCTGCAATAAATGAGTTTAGAGAACATGGTCTGTGAAAGAATTAAGATGGAGTGAATAATGGAAAAAATATTCAGAAATATGTTATTCAGAACATTTCATGTATTCATAAATTATTCACCTTCACAGAACTGCAGGTGCCTCAGGATTTTTCCATGTAATGGCAGATCCTCAGCTGGCACAAGCTGGCACTGCTGCATTTGTTTCCATGGAGTGATGCCTGTTTACAAGGATCTGGTCTGTGTTATTGTTTTCCTTTTTTTCTTTGGTGGTTTGCTTTTTTTTCTTCCTTATTCTTTTCCTGTTTCCAAACATTCAAATACATGTAACTCTACACAGGAAACTATGCTGAGTCTGGAGATGAACCTCGGGGCGCTCAATCTCTTTGAGCTTTACTTTCACTGTTTCCATGATAACATCAGTTCTTTTTTTATATGTGTTGGTAGTGTTGCTGCTCATAGTTACCTGCATGTGCTTTCTCTCTCTCCTGTACCTGTTTGGTGTGTGTACATTAAATGGTCAAGCTCCATTATCCACTTATCATCAGTTGTTATCAAGTTTAATTTATGGATGAATGTAGTTAGCTTTGTATGTATTTTCAAAACGGAGAGTAAACAGAATAGTTTTTCCTTATTTAAAATCCCATTATAGCAGCTGCACTATAAAGTGTGTTTTTCTGCTGTTAAATATTTTATCTTGACCACAGCTTGCATATCAGCAAACTTGTAGCAGTATGTTGACTGTTATCTTCTGTGTACCAAAGCACAAGATAGTTTGGAATAATTAAATAACATCGCTTCTCCATTATCCTTGGAGGGCTGATACTCTTCTTCTAAGATAAAAGGTAAACATAAATTATAGCAAATCAAACTGTAGGATGATAAATACTGCTGTAAGTCAGGATAATAATATGACAAAAAATAAGACAAAATCCACCCTTTCCCACCTGTATCCGTCTTCTATATTTATTTTTGCTGATACAGCTATTGAAAAGGAAGGCAATGTCTGTGGCCGTGCTTTTGCAAGGCCATCACACATTCCTGAATGACACAGTCATCATTACTCTGAGCCTTATTTGCTCAAGGTTTTATATATGTGGATTGGTGTATGGGTTTAGGTGGGAAAAGTATCAAATCTAAGACAGATACATAACTCATGTCAGCACCATTTCAAGTCCTTTTGGAGATTCAGTAGCCTTTTCTTTATAAGATTTACAGAATGGTTTCTACAGCCAAGAGTTGTGACCATGGGCTATCTGTGTATTCCTTATATTTTCATTAGCATGACCGACAGTTGCAGTGTCTGTAATTCTTCAAGTGAAATGAAGGCATTCCCAGGTACTACTGAAATTAAGATTTCATAGGATCAGAACAGCAAATATTTTTTTGTGCTAGATTTGTATCTATTATTTTTTCCATGGCGTAGATATTTATCCAAGAACAAGATTTCATTGACTTTTGGTCATTACTCAAGTGAACTACTCATATGAAACCCATTTTTAATTTAAGAAAAGCCTGAACATTAATTTAATAGAATAATGGGTAGAGATACAGATATGAAATAGTCTTATATGTAGAGGGTGAAGTAGTAGTAACAGATGGGAAGTCTTGAGGGAGTTAGGACTAGGAGAGAAAAATCCTTATGGCACAGATTCAGGGTAAAAAAAATAGAATAAATTGAGCATAAGAAAAGGGCGTGATGAGGATCAGGAGGTATCAGAGGATGAAATTATAATTCAATCTGCTAATCTTTGCTGCAGAAATTAATGAGAATAATAATTAATAAGACTGCTGCAGTTTAATTTTTGTTTTTAAAAGAGACACAAAAGCATTAAAATCTCCAAATTTTTTTCCAAAAAATTCTTGAAAGTTCATATTGGCCACGAGCCATGCCATCCAAGAAAAATGTTCTTTTAAATGTTACATAAACTTCTTTTTTTTCCATTTTACGCTGATTATTTGAAGAGTCTGAATTAAAAGGAGTTTTCAGTTACCGAAATTCATTTTCCCTTTACTGTCCTTTGGTGAAACTGTCACTAGCACAAAACCTTCTACCCCACTGCTATGACTGGCTAATCTCCAATTAAAATGAACAGTTAATTTCATGATTTTCAGTAAAAAATGGTGACTTACATAATTTACAGATAAGCTCAAATCTTGTAAATACTCTCAAGTTTTCTACAGAGCATGAAGTCCTCTAAAAATGAAGTTGCCATGAATTGCTTTTAGATTATTGTGTTTTGTCATTATTGTCATTATTCTGCTCTTCTCTAAAGGTGCCTTTACCCATTTCTGTTTACTTACAGCTATTATTAGAGTTTGTGCTAGGAAGTGTATAATTTACATAATCATGAAATAAAGAATGCACATAAAGATGTGAAGTAAAACAGTAAACATTTTTATCCATGAAATGTTATTGCCTGACCTGATGTAAGTTAAGACCAACTGCCATTTGAATAGTAATTATTTGTTATTTTGAAATGCTGATACTGAAAATAAATGAGGAATGTTTTTGACATACTACGTGTTGAAATAGTAATCTTTTGTTCAATTTAGTTTAAGTCTTTGGATTTTTTAGAACTGTATTTGTCATTTAATTGTGGCGGAGATGAACAATAGATTCTTATATTCATTTTGGCAGATATAAACATGTAAACAGAGAGGCCAGCACGTATTTTCAAGTGCTGCAGTCATAGGGAAAACTTTATGAAACATTTAGTTGTTCAACAGAGTAGCAATGCTTAGAGGTTGACCTTGAAGTTTTTGAAATGTGAATTGATCCACTGGAACAAGTACAAAGCCAGCTTTGGTGCTAAATGTAAATTGTTAAAAATGGTGCTGCATAACATCTGCCTTGTAGTACGCCTTAATCAGCACTGTGAAAAATGAAAGTTTAACGATCTACTATAGTGGCTTCTAAGTGAAGGATAAACAAAGGATGAAAGAGTTTCCTTGCATGGTTTGTAACTGATGGCATGAAAAATGTCAAGAACCATCTGCCTCAAACTTATCCAAACTGTCATCAAGTATTCTAATCCAGTCAAAGGAGATACAACTAGAACAACCTATGTAACTTGCTGAAGGCTTATCAAAAGAGTTGTAAATAAGAAAAAAAAGAAAGAAAAAGAGAAAGGAAAAAAGAGGGGAAAAAAAACCCCTATCAACTGCATAACCACAGATTTCTGCCAGCTTGCCTGTGGCTTTGAAATTCAATCCCATTTCTCTAGTCTGACAAACTGTACTAAATGGTAAAATGGATTTTTATTGCTTTCAGCCATTTTCATTCCAGCTGCTATCACTAGGTAAGTACTCAGTTTTCTAATATGAGAATTATATTTTTTTTAGTTTGCCTTTCTCTTTTGTGTGTGTATATTGCCTGCAATATGCACAAAAACCTATTTTTGCAGAGCCAGGGTGTAAAGGGGGACATTTACACATTTGAGCTTAAAAAGCTGCTGCTCTTTCTAACCTAGCACACAAAAGAATCCCCAAACTAGCTATGTCACTGCAGAAAGCTGCATGTTTTTTGCACTGGCTTTCACAACAAATAGGGAAACACCATTTTCCTAAGAGAAGAAGCAAACACATTTAAAGCTGACCTTACTTCATTACACTAAGAAATAATCAAATGACCATACATTTGCTAGTCTGATTTTCAGTAAGTGATGCAGTTTTCCATAGCTTAGGCCATTCTGTATTTTAGACATAGATTTACCTTTTGAAGTGTCCCTTAATAACTAAAGAGTACAAGTCTCATTGGGAGTCAATAAAAGGTCTGTTGCTAAATCAATGAATTACTGCTCCTGGTACCTAAGTGATTTCAAAGGCTGGGAGATAAATCCCAAGGTTTACTCTTGCGCTCTGTATTCCTATGGAGTCCCTTTGGTTTTAACTGGTTTCCAAAATGGCTGAGTTGGGAGCTTTTTGTTTGTACTAGTGTTGTGAAATCAGGGCTTAACCTGGGCTAAAGTGAGTAAGACTCCTTTGTTAGAACTTCCTCCAAAGGCATTTTTTGAGAAGTTAAACTTTGGGGATGTTAGATTATGACTTAGGTGAGCAAAAGGAAAACATAAAAACAAAAGCAAGGGACACAGAAGGAAAAATGAAAGGATAACGAATTCCAAATGTATATTTCCACTTTTATTTAAGTATATATTTTTTGTGATATGTAGCATAATGCAAACTGTCTTAAAGCTGGAAACTATGAATTTTGGGCATGGAATGGGAAACATGCAATTTCATGAGGTTCCAGTTAAGGTTTCATATCGGCAGTCTATACTGATGTATTTAATTTTCACTCAAAATTCAGAAGCCTTAGAATGCATACAAACATCCATATATTGTGTTGTTTGAAGTTGTAATTTTTTATTTGCTACCAAGCTATGATATCTTCTAATAGCTGTGTAGCGTTTAAGGGAAAAAGAAGTCTTTCTATTAAATGTATCCCTACTTTTCATTGGCTCTTGAGTGAATTTATACAATTGATGTCGATACATTTGTCATGGAATATTCCAGTGTACAGGTGGAAACAGATGATACAGTATTACTTTTTTTGGTGACAAAATGGTATGCAATGCATTGGAAGATTAGTTATCCATAGCAGTTATATGAAATGCAAATGTCATAACACAGATTACATTTCCATAAAACCAAAATAACACTTCAATGTATGTGATTTAGTTTTACTGTGCACATTTTTATTTAGCAGAACTGACACATTGCTTCATATTTGCATCATTTTTTTGCCTTTCACATTGAACAAAAAGGTGAAGAACTATTTCAATGTACAGTAACCATTTCAGTGCTGGCCAAGTCTCTCAAAAAGCATTCCTATCTTAATAAAAATAACCTCCCACTTTGTCTCTAGAGCTAAAAGCAAAAGCGGGTACATAGGCCAAATACTATATCATCTCCCTGCAGTTCCATTGTGGAAATCTTGCTCATCTGAAACCACACTTTGAGGCAGCTTTTACAGAAAAAGAACTAGGGAGAGGAAACAGGGAAAGATGTGGTTAAGGCGCTATCTTTTTTGGCATCGTCTATTCTTTATTATCCACCTGAATCAATTAATTAGTTTTACTACGTATTTATTAGGATAAACATTTTCTTGTCCAACTCTTGGGACTGGCCTACTTTAGCTAGAGCAATTCTCTGCCCAATTTTCACACATACAGGAAAGAAATGGGAAGAGTAGTTTTCATAAGTAGTTAAGCATCCATCAGAGTCCAAACTTTGTTCTTTCATTGTATTGTTTAGTCAGTTGGCTGCTTACTAAAAAAAAAAAAAAGATGTTAAATGGGACCACTCCTCCTCCAGAGAGCTCTTGTAGTCTAATTAATTGATTTTGCATTTTTTTGTTCAGTAATTATTATCATGTGCTTACATATGTGGATAATGAACTCATTTAGCTAGAATGTCAACAGGGTACAAAAAGCAATTTAACAGAGTTACAAAAAACTAAGAGAAGATGAGATGCAGCAGTTAAACATAGAAGTTGTTGCTCCAAGAATGAGAAAATTCCCAGTTTGGTAAGCAGAGATCTCATCATGCTGCAGACCTCATTGTACTGGTTGTAGGATGTCTCAGTATGTAAAGCACCATGTGTAGGTGTAGGGATCACTAATATGCCATTGCTATGGTCTTGTCCTTCTGTAAGAGAAGCAACTAGCATAAATTATTATTTAATTTCACTCTATAACCAGTGCAGGGGCATAAATACCTCTGGGTTGTTAGGATTTATCATCAGACATCCCTGGAGGGGGATGCATTTCCCCTGATGACTGGGGGAAATAACTAACTTTATACAGCTAAAATGTGAAGAGAGAAGTCCCATCCTCTGCGTGCTCTCTCAAAGAGCTTGCAGTGATTTCTAGTGTGGGTTGTGGTGTGTGTAGTGGTTTTTTTTTTCTTTTTTAAAAAAATTCTACACCTGCATAACTTCATCCTGTTAGTATTCATATCCAGAACACTTGGCATGCACTGGCATTTAAAACTAAATTACTGTTAATCGTCTGTAACACATCAGTAGTAGCATGAAGTGCTACTTTGTGAGATAACAATGGATGCTGTAAATGGAACTTGATTTTTCACAATATCTGACTGTGGCATGAGAAAAGTGGAATCTAAATGGTCATGATACAATAAAGCATCTGCGGACTAGCTGAGGCACTAAATTAGCATTTTTTGATAAAGAAATGTGTGGTGCATAGCCTGTAAACCATGGTAATAGCTGTATCTTTGTTATTCATAAAGCCTATACAGCACACGCAGGTGGTTTCTTATTTTTGTATGTGCAGAATTGCTTGAGTCTTGTACCCAGGTATGTATCCCATGAATTCCTGGCCTTCTTATGAACTAGACTATTTGTTTACTGTTACTTTTTAATTGCTTTCAGTGATTGATCATATCTGTTGTGGTTTACTCTAAACACATGTGATTTAAATAAAAAAGCACTGATTTCATTGCATGTTATTCTTACTGTTATTTTGTAAAGATGTTAAACAAAAATTGCTTGTTATTACTATTCACATTTATATGGCAATTTCACTTCCAGTAGTCAAAGATATGTCAGTGACAGCAAAACATGCTCTATAGTAAACTACTAGATGTGTATTTTTGTTGTGGGTTAAGCAGTCTGGAGCAGCTATAACATCTACAACTTTCCAAATAGTGATGTTCAGTTAGCTAGCCTCTAAACAAAAGGTTATTGCAACAAGTTATAAATGGAAGGAGAAAAATACCCCTTCTCCATACTCTGTGGTTTGCTGTAGGAGATCCTCGGAGGTGTGCCGGTCATGCAGTCATTTCCATTGAGATACATGTGAATTTTAATAAAACCAGACAGGCCTCTCCAACTGGGGTTTGCAGGCGAACTGTATAAAAACATTGGATGGAAACCAGCGAAAGCGCTGGCTACTTGTGCTCAGCGTGCCTGGAAATATGTTAATGCACTCGTGTAAATGGACTTAATGGAGAGAATGGAAAGTGTCCAGCTACAATAGCTAACGTGATGAATTTCAGCATGCTGAGCACACTTTTCAGCCTGGCTGACATAAAAGAAGACAAATCCAGTCAGTAAGTAGGATGAACACTACCTGGTTTTCCAAGGTCCGGCCCTGGCACACCGGCGTTTCGGCTGTGCGTGCCGCGCTCTGCACACCCCACCCTGGGCAGAAAAGGTGGGGTTTTAAAGGCTGTGGGGATGTTTTACTTTCACTATTCTCTGCTAACTTGTAGGGGGGCTGACTGGGAGGCTGCTGGACTCAGGTTGACAGAGGACTAGTGTGACGCTGCCACAGGGAGCACCACACAGTGGAGCCCCCACCCTCCAGCTGCTGGGCCCCACCTGTCCCAGTGCGGGCAGACCCCGGCCTACACTGAGGGGCCCAGGTCCTGTTGGCTGGTGCTGGGCAGGACAGAGGGTGAGCCCCCCCACAGGGCACCCTGGGCAGGAGCGGGCCAGGCCCTGGCACCCTCCAGGTGTCTGCCAGACCCCAGCCATTAGCAGCAGCCCCATCCCTCTCTGGGGGAAAACGGGGAGCTCCCTCAGACCTCCCCTCAGCCCCTGCGAGGGAGCAGCACGCGGTCCCTCAGAGCAGGCTGGCAATGGCCACTGGGGCCTGGAGGAGCTGTTGGGCTGGCAGGGGGAGAGTCACTCAGGGTGAATTAGGGATTTCAAAGTAAATGTCTGTTTCTTCAGTTTTATATAAAATGGATTTTTGGCAGTAGTTGCAGAGGGCAGGGAAGAAAAGCATGAATATTGATGACTCCCTTAGGAGAAAAGGGTCATTTGTTAAATGTAACCTAACATTTGATTGCAGGGGAATAGGTTAATTTCCAAGAGTGATTTTCCACGTTTTGTATATTGAACATACTCAAAGAAAGGAGAAGGTGATTGACCAAGTTTCATTAAATCCTTCTTCCAGCCCTCAATACCTGTGCTTAATTGACAAGGACTTGGACAAAAACAAGCAATAAAAGGCTAAAAAGGTGCTTAATTGTGTCTTAGACACCATTGCTTTCCTGCAGTACTAAAGGTTCATCTCAGCATGGGTTTGGAAATTGTACTTATTTTGCAGGGGGTAGAGAAGTTGTTACTACTGTGAGGAGCATCTGCCATAGTGTAACTTTTGTTTCCCAACTAACAAGGGTTTGATGGCAACATTCAGTCATGCCATAGAAGGAAATTTGGAATATGGTTCTGTATTCATTGTTAGTGACTTTGCTGTTGACTCATCCTGCAGTGCACATTTCATCTTCTCTGAGGCCAGCCTCTTGCCATTTGACTAGCTGATCCTGGAATAAAGGTCTGTGGAATAAGACCTTGGAAAAAAAACTTTGGCCATATGATCTTAGCTAATTTCAGGAGTTTGAATCATGGCATTTATGATCAAACACTAAAACAGAGGTGATTACTGCATGGAAGCACCAGCTGAAGAGTTGACCACAGCTGCACAAGATCTTTGCTCGCTGCTCTCCTTTCCCCTCGCGGGTGTATGTTATTACAGGCAGAATCTGCAAGGATGCTTCAGGCCATCAGGCTGTTAGGGCTGACTACTGCAATCCTCCAGGTGATGGGAGAAGCATGTGGTTTAGGGTTGGGTTTTTAAGCCAACTTATCAAAGAAGTAGTGATTTCCCACAATGCTGCAATTTTCTGTAGAAGCTGTGGTGTGGGCTTCCCAGCATAATGCCATCAGGACCTCGCAAGCCTAGCATCTATGGGTTTATACTGGTTCAAGAGCTGGCCTGCATACAAGTGTCTGCTGTACAACTTATTGCAGTATTGGAGTACCTCATCAGGAGGAGGAGGAGTTTCCTGCTTGTCAGTGCATCAACAGAGGTGTGGAGGAAAGATACAGGTAACTTTTAGGACTCTTCAGTTTCTCCAATATATAAGCCTTTACGTGAAACATGAAAAAAAAATGTTGTTCATTGAAATATGGCTATAAATGTGTTTTTTTTTCCTTTTTAGTTTGTTTTTTTTATGTGTTATATATAAAGAATTCTGCTTTCTGATGTCGTGTGTTATGTTATCTAAAAATATTGATCTGCAATAGAGTTTTGTGGACTTGTTACATGTTTCGCTTGAGATGACACATCTAGATATAGTAGATATTTTTTGAGTAGCTCTTTGAAGGAAAAAAACTAGTGTAGCAGTTTAATAATTGTTAAGGGTATTAAAAATAATTGAAACCTGGTATGTTCAATGTCAGAGAAGTTTTTGTTTTTTACTTTGTGAATTTGGAGGTTTTTAAAATATGTTTGGAACCTTGATCATCTTGTCTCTTCAAGTGTTTGTGGAAACCATTATTTCTCAGGAAACCTCTAGCAACTATGTAGTTTGCTGTGATGATGTAAACTGCATCTGGAGATGAATTAGCACCTACAGTGACTTTGTTATTAATGTGATTATAATATTATTTTTGGTTTCAACTTCACTTTTCATTTTCTCCTCAGACAGAAGTGTATAGATACAGGAAGGATGACATTTGTTCTTGCTTGTGTTTCTACCACTAGTGTGCCAAGTGGTTAGTTTAGTATCTATGGTCTCGAAGTTATCAATAAGATTCCTAACAGTTAAAGTAAGGATAATATCCACCATCACTTTCCCAAGTCTTTGATGCAGGAAACTGACAAATTTCTCATCTTTGTTCTAAATGGTAATGCAGATATTCAATAGCTCTGTTGATTTTTGTTTGATAAATTAGTAACAATTTAACAACTTGATATTCATACATTCATACCCTCAGTATTTACCTGCCTGACATTTAATAAGGCTGCTGAGATTCACAAAATTCATTGATTGTAAAAAAAAAAAACAACTGTGTGTGTAGGGGACACACACACACACACACATAGGGCAGCCCCCTCTTCCCCAAATCCCCAAACCAAAAAATTCAACCCTAAAAACCCAATGAGTCTGCTTTCAAATTTTTATCTGGCAATAATTCTTGCTCTTATTACACCTGGCCTCAAATAATTTGTGAGAGAATATTGCTGATGATCTCGTTTGTGTGGTGATGTACGACTCCCTTATTTTAATAGGTTCACTTCATGGTCTCCATATAGAGGTCTTCCTTTAGCAGAGCCACTTTCCCATTCAAACCTTTCAGTCCAGTCAGCCCTCCTTCTTTTCCAAATTTTATCATCTGCACCAAAAATCTTTAATGACCCAAGATTATACAGAACTATTTTGTAGCCAGGGGAACAGAGCTCTTATCCTATGACTAAAAAAAAAAAAAATAATAAGCCTGCAGTACTTGTAGTGATGGAGACCTTGTAGGAGAGTGCAGATACACAACAGTTACTGTACAAAGCTGGATCCCTGATGTTTGGGGTTTGGTTCAGTTTGGTTTTGTTGTTTTTTCTTTTTTTTTTTTAGCTGCTTCTGGTTTTGTTTTTTCAATTACCTTAACCTTTAAATATGTTTTGAGGGGTGATATCTTTAACTTCTAAGCCTCTGTACTGTATTTCTGAATTCTCCATCTTTGAGTTTAAGTTTTTTTATTTCTTGCTATTACAGTATTATTTGTCAACATTGTTGACTAGCGTAACTAATACCATTAATGCTGTTAATCAGTAACACTGTATTTCTCAAAAGAACTTTCAGGTTTGTCTATTTGTTCATGACTTTAGATAAAAAATTATTCAGTGGCATGACAAATCTGGCAGAAGTTCCAGCAGTGAAGTGTTGAATTTAGTGTTTTTAAAATGTGTGACAAAGCTGGTGTGTGATCAACCTGTCCTCTGATATTTCATTATCAAGCTAAAATAAATCCTGTTTGTAGTTTAGAAAGCATCTTCTTTCTGATGATATGTATTTCTGTGACAGATGGTATTTTAAACAAAACCTTTCTTTGGTTGAGAATATATTTAGAAGTGGGTTTGGTTTTGTTGTGGTTTTTGTTTGTGTTTGAGTTGTTTGGGGGTTTTTTTGTAAAATTTAAGGATACTTCAGCAGACCAGTTGCTGAGGACCTGATTCAACATAGGGAAAAGAAATCCTTCCATTAACTTGGATTACTGGATTTGGACAACAGCAGGGGAGGCTGACAGGAAGGCTCCAAAGTGGCAGAAACTTGAACATCGTGTTATCAGAATATGTTGAATATTAATTGCTCTATTGGAAATATTATAATGCTACGCAGGTTGCAGGTGTATGCTAAGTAGATTGTGAAGGAAACAAGATGCCAGGATAACCTGTGGTGTATTTTTGACAGGCAGTAGAAGACATGCTTAACTCCTAATCTATCGAAGTATCTTATTTGGAGTTAGAAACAGGTGACTTCTGGTTTGTGTCTTTTTTTTTTTTTTTTTTTACATTTTTTCACTTCTGTTGTTTTAATGGAACTTTACGAGTAGAGTTCTTGCACCTGCTGATGGTTAACACAAAAAAGACTTGCTGGAGCAATATTTGAAGTTTTTCTAGTGCTCTGCTAATTTTCTACAATTTATTGAGCTCACACTGGTTGGAAAATTGATCATAATGTATTATGGTTTCTAAAACTACTCCAGAGTAGTACACAATCTTTCATCACGTAGTATTTCTCATCTTGGTATTCCCCTTCAGGAAATCAACTAAATAGAGGACTGGATTCTGCTAAAGTAATTTGCGCCATCCGGGTGTCTGGTATTATCCCTGCAGTTCAAGCCCTAGGTTTCCCATAGCTGAGTCTCAGGCATTGACTCTAATTAAAAAAAAAAAAAAAAAAATCAGATGGTACACCAGGAAAAACAGCTCGAGCTGGGTGCTTCTGGAGAGAGGGCCAGACCAAAAAATCTCTGGGCATTTACACCCTTACAATCTATGCACCTGCCCCTTGTATGCCCTTCATGTGCCTTTTTGGTGCAATGGTGATTCCTGGTCTGAGGTCTAACACCTTATTGGGTTCTTTCTCCATCTCCAGGCAGACCGTTAATGGTTCTTATCTTGTCAAGTTGCAGCTTCTGTTGATGGTTGTAGCCCCTTATCTTCTCGTCTGTGTTTCTTGTGCAGAACATGGGAAACTGAAAAATCTTAGACTTGGGATAAGCACAACTTAGCAATAACCAAAACTTCAGTGTGTTATCAACTTTATTCTCACACTAAACCCAAAACACAGCACTGTACCAGCTACTAAGAAGAAAATTAACTCTCTACGAGCCAAAAGCATGGGACAGAGTTCGCAGCTTGTGGCCTAAGGCTTCAGCAAATCCAGCTACTCGTACTAAGTATGTAATGCTAAACAAACAGTACACCAAATAGCACATTATGCTATGACCCCTGCATCCTAACACTAAATGATTGACTCTGAGTGATTCATTCTATTTTAAACTTACTTATTTAAGCTAAAGAGCTAGTATCTCGTAATGCTTCCTCTCAGATGAGCTTATCCGCTCAGCCTGCCGAAGGACCACTCAGTAAGGGGTGANGATTCAAAAATTAAATTTTTTTTTTTTTTTTTTTTTTTTTTTTTGTCTGGAATGGATATTGAAGAACAGTCTTCTGTCTAAGAGTCTGTCCTGGAGGAAGAATAATTCTGACCACTTCTGAGGAAATCAGTATTTGGTCTACTTGAGACAAAATAAATTTCTTGTTTGTAAGCACAAGGTTCTGTTTCCTCTGAGTGATGACCAGAAGGTCATGAGTGTGGATCACTTTTTTTTCTGAATCACATTAAGTTCGTGCATTAGTGCAAATTAGATATCAATTACTACAAAGGTAGAAAGATAGCACTTTACATACACCATTTTTACAGTGTTATGACTGATTACAAAAGGCACTTGAAAACTAAGACAAATTAAAGTCTCTACTTAAGCTCCTTAGTTGGCTCTAGCGATGTGCCAAATAAATCATCTCATTCTAGAGATGACCACTAAGCATGTTTTTGGGATAGGTGGCATTCAATCATACTTGTAAAAATGTTACATTTCCCTGTTAATACAAATCTTTCAATACAAAGTTATCTTGGTCCCCATAGCGCTTTTCTTTCTAGGCTGGACTGCGCTGACTTTCAATTCATTAAGCATAGGAAAAAACTTGGTAGATTTTCTGTCTGCTTTCAGGAAGCTTTGCATGTTTAATACTGGATCTATTGGATACTGGTTTCTTGTTTTGCACTTGCTTTTCATTCTTTTTCTGATTTAGAAAAAGATGGTCTTGCCAGTTTACAAGCCTTACCCTCTCGTACGTGTGCAACCATAATGATTTCCCCTGCAGAATAAAGAGTTTTGAGAACTATGCTACATAGCTTGCAAAATTGCATGTAGTATTCTTAAGAGTACCTGGTAAATTTTTCCTCTCAGTCATCATTCTTTTCTTATTTTTCTGTGTGTTTGTCTAAGTTTTTGTTCTTATCCAAGCTGTGGTTTATTCCTTTTTTTTTTCCTCCCTTTTTATGAAAGTCTTACAAACTCTTAGAACTGACACTGTCTGTGCTTGGTTTTCAGTGTCAATCCAGGTTTATGAAGGAACATGATGTATGTCAAAATTTAAAGTGGGCCTTGGTGAGCTAGTTCAAACAGATGGAAGCCCAATAGGATGGCCTTCTCTTTTTTTTTTTTTTTTTATAACAAATGTGATTATATTCTGACAATTCTAATTTTGGGTAAAAATCATCACCCACTTATCAACTTTAGCATGAAAGCATAAAATGCTTAAAATGCTGACAGAAAGGCTATGTATCATGGTATTTCTAGCCAACTAGAAATTCTCTAGGAACTGAGAATTGCTGACTACAAATGTCAAATTTTAACGCTTATCTGAACAGAGCTGTAGCTACAGATCTTTTGTGGTTCACCCTTCATTGCTTAGTAATTACTAAGGTTTAAGAAGGCCATGGTGTAGAGAAACTGAGCTTGATTTTAAAACATTGTCTGAAATGCATGAAAGGGAGATTAGAATTCGACTCGGTGCATTCCTCGATCTGTTTAACATATCCCTCATATTTTACCAACCAGCGACTTTTCTATTTTGTCATAGAGACTTTTTCCTTTGTCAAAAGAATGTCACTGTAGAAATAATGATGCTTGAATTGTACATGCTTTATATGATCCTCCAAAGGAAGGCAGAAGGGATGGTGCTCAGGATATCTTAAAATAGTTCTATATCAAAAACCTGAATTAAAAAATAAATTCTATCAGTTTATACTCTTCATTGCTTTTCAGATAAGTGAGTGATAGTGGGCTCTGTTTTTTCATGAACAAAGCTTACTGGACTCCTAAGTTGTTGTTGTGTTTTATAATGTCAATATATAATGACAATAGAGTCTTATGTTCTTTTATTGCTGGGAAAAATGAGGACAAATGAATAGATGACACGAGGCCTCATTCCCATTTTGTACAGTTTCTGAAGTTGTACTTTTAATGAAAGTTAATGTCCTTAAATTATCATTTTTAAGGTCATGCCTTACAAAAAAGTTTGTGCAATATTGGTTTTTTGTTTCTTAACAGGGGTGGCATTTTTTTTTGCTGGCATTTAACATTGACTAAAATATAACTTGTGCTGAATATTCAGTATTTTCAGGGAATTCGTAATAGGCAGGATACTGTGTATGTATACATGTTAGTAACACTTGCAGAATGTGTTGCAACTCAGGGAATTTAAAAAGCAGGGAAGTTTAGTTCAGAAACTCGGGTTTTCTACTTATTTGTGCAGTCCTTGGAACATTCATCATGTTAGCTTATCAGATAGTGGGTTTTCTTTCAGCTGAAATAGAAAAGGTTGGATGATATGCCCTTGGCACAGTACTATAAACTAGCTCGCACAATGTCTGTTGGCAAAGGTGAAATGTGCTGTTGTGGTTTCGTTAAGTCAGTTTTGACTCGGAGTTTCTGAAGTTCCTATCAGCTAGGGTGCAGTAGTATCCTGGAATCTCAGTATCTGTTTAAACAAGTGCCGTGTCAATCTCTCTCTGTCTGTATTAACTGCTGTGTGTTACGTGTAGATATGGAATATGTGTCTTGGGGAAGGAAGGTTGAAAGAGAGAAAGGAAAATCTGAATGCATCTTCATCTGCTCAAGTGTTGTTCCCTGATTCTTTTTAACACTTTGGGCTGTATGTTGATCTCTTCCACGAAGGCATGCGTTTCTGCATAACATGAAAATGCATATGCTGCTTGGGTATGCTGGTGACAACTGTTTCCCGTGAGCTACAGTGCTTTTTGAGCAGATCTTGTGCTGATTCTAGAAACATTCTATGAATATAATGGGGAACCAAACTCTAGTGGCAGAACGGGTCCAGAGTGCTTGTGGTTATTTTAAAAGTAAATAAAAATTTGTGGTGTTAATGTATTTAGCTATAATATTTGAACTAAGGTGAACTATATTGCTTAATATTTTGATCTCCATCTGTCTCAGTAGAATAAGACTGCATTCCTTTTCTCCAGTGAATTTTTGATAAGTGAACAGCTTTCTATGACAATAGTTGACAGCAAACACTGGTACTAAGTGAATTTAGTGGTGCTACCCTTGAAATTAAGCTGAAGAATTCTTTAGTGGTGATCCCATTATCCTCAAAAGCTACATTGAGATCTCTAAAGGTATGTAGATTTTGGCAAGCCTTCCTCCCAACATTCGTGTTGAAGTCCTGCAGAGATTGTGGGAAGAATTGTAAAAGTCCAGCTGAAAAGACTGCAAAAAGTGAAAATAACATATAGTTTGGTCTGGTGTGGTGTGTGTGGGGTTTTATGGGGCTGTTACCTGGGGCAGGCATTTTGTTTTATTATGACTAATCAACTGTCTCTTAAGCATGCATTTGATTCGGATGGTTTTTGTTCCTATTATGATTTCACTTTAAGCTCTTGAAGGGAGCAATGAAAGGAGAATGTTTTTCCAAACAGCTTGTAGTTGTGAGGAGTTTGTCCAGAGCTGTGCAAACATCCATACCCCCTTTTCTTCAGTCTCTGGACTTGCAGAATCACTGTATATTTCAGAGCCTNGCACACAGATGAGCTGGTAAGGGCTATTTTAAGAACTTAATACTGATATTTCTTGATTATGAGGCAAATGTACTTGTCATTGTGAGGTGCTTGCAGAGTTAAAGGGTGTAAGTATATGTGAACCAGTCCTTGCTTTGAATTCCTGGGAAGTTAAAGGTGCTTTCATCTTCATTCTTAGGAGTCTAGTAGTTCATCCTATAGACTGCAAGTCAAAAAGGCAGGGGAAAAAATAACTCGCACCACCTCTAGATGACTAGGATATAAAAAAGAGTCCTGCAGAAATGACAAACTCTGTCTACTGAACTGTGCTGGTACAGTGAATAAGGAAAATGCCTTGTGGAATTATTTGAAGAAAATTTAATGTGCCCTGAAAATGTTGGGGTGGGAGGAGAAGAGAAGGGAGCTTCTTCATCAGTGTCTTTGTGCTGATGTCCTGTACAGCTTGCATCCCCCTAGAGAACCACACGTCTCCTCCACTTAGGAGCTACAGTAATATCTCCTTGGTTGGTTTTTTTTGGCCTTTTCCAGTAAAAGGAGGACTTGAAAGGAAGATGTTGAGAAATAACAGAACCTTATAACATTTTAACACCTACCATTCACAGATCTTTGGGTCTTTAATGAATATCAAGTAAGCCACTCCTGTTACACAGCTAAGTGTCACTGGCCCTACTTCATGAATGAGTAAATTGAAACTGAGAAAGGTTAAGGGACTTGTCAAACGTTGTTCAGAAACTCTGTGTCAAAGTCATACGTTCCTGATTCTGCTTTCTAGACAACAGTTTAATTTCTCTGATGTTTGATTAAAAATCATAATGGAAATACATGCTTAACAAAGATCTGCTGCTATTATCTATTTATTTCTCCACATGTGTTTTTATAATGCTTCAAGATGATAGAAAACATTTTTAAAATATTTTCAGACACCTAAAGATGAAAAAGTCCTTCTCTTAACCTGTCCCAATCTGCCTTTTTTTCTGGTGCCACGGAAAGGTGAATGGGGAGGTCAGGTTCTGTTTCTGAATCATTGTGGCTTATTCTGCGTGTGTTGGTGCTTCTCCCTGTCCCCCGCCCCTCTTTGGTTCCTGCAGTTGTGTGTGTGCTGTTTTTTAGCACCTCAGTGGGGATATAAAATTACTTACTCTGCAATGACACATTTAGATTTCAGTTATTATACTGGCCAATATGCTTATAGTTAAGCTGTCTTTGTGAAGTGTACTTTTTTATTACTGGAGAAAGTGGCTTCAGCTTTGCTACAAGGAGCTGGGGTAAAATCCAGTTTTGTCATAGGTGTATTCCCTACAGACAGCCAAAAAAATACAGTTTCCAAGAGTTTATTTTATGTTTTGAAACAATTCTTAATATTTGTTGTAGGACCCACAGAATAAAAATATCACTGTTTAATCTATCACACCTCTAACTTGACATCACTGTCACTTTTTGCAAGGAAGTGTGGTNTAAAGAGAGAAAACCCACAAAAAATCTCAGTTCTTTAACTTCCCATTTGCAGACTGTAGGAAACTAAGCTGTCTTCCCTTGTATGCTTTTTACCATGAACTACTTTGAGGTACTGACTCCTTTGTTCCACTGGATGTAGTCTAGTAGATCTTTGGTCTTACTTGTGGTGTTCCTTTGACAAAAGTATCAATATATTTATTTGGGTATTACAAGATCATTTCAGTCTGGAGACATCACACTCTTGAGAAAAAGAAAGTCTTATTTTCCTCTGGTGCAGAAGAGGGTGACTCCATCCAAAGCCCACTCAAATTGGGAAATTGACCTGTATCAGCTGAAATCAGGTCTCCTTTCCTTAAAAGCCAAATTTGTATCAGACCTGAAAACCTGAAGTCTTCTGAATCATGTGCTTATTCCTTAATCACGCTCCTCTATTAAAGAGGAAGGGTTTGTGACATCTAGTGAGAAAAATGTGTTCTGAACTTCCATGAAAACTTTATTTAGGTTGAGGCTATGTGTCAGAAATTAAGGTAGCCAAATAGCATGTAGCTTTATTTTGTGGAAAATGTCATTAACACTTGTAACATATTTGATGCACATACATTTGATTACTGTTGCCTGTTTGATATCTAATAGCTGTAGTAACAAGGCACTAGATCATGAAAGCATAGAGAGGCATTACATGCAACTGTAGGCTTTCTGAGGAAAAAAAAAAGATGAGTAAATAATACATTAATCTGAGAAAACGGATCTTTCCCTGGAGAATCTTCAGTTTTAGTGTTTTCCTGGGTTGCTGAACAGAGAGCACTGCTTTGATCGAAATGCCTGCCAGATGTAGCTCTGCACTGTAAATAGGACAATGCCTGGACTTCTGGAGCAGCAGAGAGCAAATGTTCCTGTGTGGATCTCAGCTTGTTACTTGTGGATCGGTCTGATATCTGGTTCCTAGGTTGCTAGGACATGTGAAAAGTGTTTTCATTCATTTGACTGCAGGAAAAAAAAATAGGAACAGAGCAGATGCTTTAGAAGGCAGGTTAGTACTGCCTTGATCCGCTCCCAACCTATGTACATGTGCCCTGGGGCTAGCTCCAGGTGCAGGCCTGTGGAGGAAGTCCCCAGGTGACAGATGTTTTTGAAAAAAGGTAATTATGGGGTTTGTTAGGGAAACCTGGCTGGTGTTTGTGATCCAGGTACAGCCAGAAAGGAATATAATAGTGCACTGGAGGAGCAGCAGTGGATTGTAGAAGACCTTGTTAAGAGATAGTGAAAAGGCTGTTGTTGCCTTTGCATGCTTTGTGTGCTTTGTCTGGCAAACAGCTGCTGTCTTATCCTGAGTGAGAGTTAATATTCATTCAGGTTTATCTGTCAGACAACATGAAAGGAATCAGATGGTTGAAACCAACCTTGATATAGAGGAGTATCATCAGCAAAATATTTTGCAGTCTCCTCTGCTGGCTTAAACATGCTGAAAGGCAGTGGATAGACAAACTTGTGTAGTTGGTCCTTGGGTAAGAAAATCAAGCCTAGTGTTACCTTTTGGGATAATTTTGAGGGTAGGAGAAATTTGCCATTCCAGTTTTTCTGTTAGGTCTCAAAGCAGTGAATTTAGCACCATTAGTGGTGTAAAAGTCTCTTGGAAGGTGAATAATTTTAGTAACATTAGCAGCTGACTCAAGGTTTTGGCATATTATTTCTTTTCAGAAGTGGCTAAAAGCTAATTAAAGCAAAGTGGATGTTTCATCACTTCATATTTTTCATACATATCAATATAGACTCAGTTTGGTATTGGATTCCAGAGAGAGATACAGGAAATCTGTGAAACCAAGTCTGTTTACAGTTCGATATCAGCATTTTTCCATTAAAAAATAAATTGGAGGATTTAAAAAGAAAAGCATGTTTCTTGGAGAGCATGTCAAGTCTTCAGAAATGCAGAGATAATTCCTTGCTTTTT